>CAWUFW010000061.1:4852500-5138991 GCA_963921515.1 Calotriton arnoldi
CACAGTGTGTTGAAAGGTACCGGTGGCAAAGAAGTGTAGGGCTGCCATCACCTTCACCTTGGGGGTCAGCGCTGTAGGGTATGGCCGGCCAGGTAGCAAATGTGGGGCCAACTGCCCCGCCAATTCCTCAATCAGCGGCCTGTTGAAGCGGTACCGTCGGATGCAGTCACGTTCAACCATGGTTGCAAGGTCAGGGAATGGTCTATGGACAGCTGGTGCCCTGCAGTACGTAGGTGAACAAAGAAAGATTGTCAGTCACCCCACATATGTGGCATTGACCATACTCAATATCACATGATACATCATTACGAGACACAAGTACTTGATGTGTGTGCCATTCTGTATGGACATATATGGCACCTACATGGCCATCATCTAACATCTCAGTTCAACATGTGTTGACAACAAGTTCCAGGTTGTGCTATGGGAAATCATTAGGCTGTGTCACAGTACCCATGTACTGCTGTCACGTTCCAAACACACACCACAGTGACAAGTGAGGACAGATGTGCCCCAGGCATCACAGCTCTTTTTTTTATTTTTTATTTTTTATTTTATTTATGCATTTTGAAACAAACATGAGGAACAATGGCAGGTACAGGCAAAGCATCATTTCCACTATATAGGCGTATTCAGAAAGTTAAAAAACAGTGAATCACAAGCACAATAGGAAGTATGACAAACGGTGATGCATAGGGTGGTACTTAGTATCAAAGGCAACACAGTAAGTATTAAGTCAGGTCACAGGCACTGGAAGTTAGGGTTACAGCAAGCATGTCAGTGGGATGCAAACCCACACATTAGGGCAAATCTGATTCAGTCTTTTACAGCAGATGCAGTCCGTGCGACATCATCATCGGCAAGGGGATGGGACAGTAGATATGACGTTAGAGGACCCCAGTTGTCTCGGGGGCGAGAAGAGGGGGGAAGCAATTCAGCAAATGTGTACATTTGTTCCTGCCAAAAAACCATATCATGGAGCCAATCCTTGAATTTAGGTGCCCTGCCCCGCCCCCATTTGCATGCTATCTGTCTCTTTGCCAAGAGGAGGGCGAAGGAAACGAATTTCTGGCATGGCCCAGCAAGGGGCTGAGTATACCCTAATAAGGCGAGAAGGGGAGTGTGCTGCAGGTGCAGAAGTGCCATTTGTTCTAATGACGTAAGGACTTGACACCAATAGTCCTGAACTGCGCCGCAGCTCCAGGCCAGGTGGAGGAAATCAGCGCCACCAGCGCCGCAGCGGTCACATCTATCATTGTCTCGTAGATTATAGCGATGAAGTCTAGCCGGTGTATAATATGTGCGATGAAGGAACTTATAATGTAAGATACGAAGTCGGCTACTGGAGGTGCTACGCTCTGTCTGCAGACAACAATAGGTCCACTGCTCATCGGTAAGGGCAAGACCCATCTCTGCCGACCATTTATCTCGGGCTGTGTGCTGTATGGGACCCTGCACGGTAAAGAGAGTATGGTAAAGTGTAGAAACTAGGTGTGGGGCCCCATCGCGGCGCAGTGTAAGACGTATGGAGGCAGATTCTAATGGTTCGCGCGGGTAGCCAGGTATGTGCTCTTTTAGGCCTTGGCGGAGACGGACATAAAGGAAAAGGTCCATTGGGGATGGTGGGCACCTAGAAAAAGTTGCTGTGATGTACGAAATTGACCGTTCAAGTAAAGGTCTCCCCAGGTCGCAATCCCGTGTTTGATTCGAGTTTTCCGAAAAAGTCCCTCCTGTAGGATAGGCATCTTCGGATGATATACTAGAGGGAGCTGGGGTGAGTAGAGCACAGGAGTCTGGGTGCGCCTGGTGATGGTTTGCCATGCCCTCACAGTGTTGGTAACAGGTGTTGGAACGTCAGTGCGCGACGCTACTATAGTGAAGATGGCTCCTTCGAGTGGTATGGGGTCAGATAACCATTGCTCAGTGGCAACTTGGGGCATGTATTTGGGGGGTGAAACCAGTAATGGGCATAGTGAGCCTGTGCACATAGGTAATAGAGTTCAAAGTTTGGTACGTCAAAACCCCCTTGCGAATATGGCCGTGTGAGGATGTCCCATTGTATCCTAGGTTGCTTGCCACCCCAGGTAAGTCGTATCAGCTCAGTGCGGAGGAGGAGGAAAAAATGCCTGCCCGGGTCGTGTGGTATGTTTAAGAAGAGGTATAGGAGTTTGGGGAGTATGACCATTTTGATGAGTGAAAGTCGCCCCGCAACAGAGAGCGGCAGTGCTATCCAGCGTGTGACACTCTCTCTAATACCCTCCAGGGCGCGACCATAATTGAGGCGTAGCAATTCGTCTCGATCTGCAGAGACCCAGATCCCCAGGTACTTCACCTCCCCAGCGCACCACTCAATAGGAAAGTCTGGAGTGAAAGGTGCCGCGGACGAGTTGAGAGGGAAGAATTGGGATTTGGCCCAATTTATATGAACTCCAGAGAGCCCTCCAAACCGCACAAATTCCCGGAGTAGCGGGTTAAGGTTTATCTGTGGTTCCCTCACATAGAGCGTGACTTCATCCGCGTATAAGGAGATAAGAATAGGTCGGAGTGAGCATCGAAGGGCCTTGTCGTGGTGGTATTGCCGGACCCGAGCCGCGAGTGGTTCAACAGCAAGAGCGAAAAGAAGTGGGGAAAGGGGGCAGCCCTGACGCGTACCGCAGGTGATGGAGAAAGCGGGAGAGGAGTGACCGTTGATAAGGACCTTGGCTACTGGGTCGGTGTACAACAGGCGGACCCAGGAGAGAAATCCTTCGGCATGCCCATGTTTTGGAGGATGGTGAAGAGGTAGTCCCATTCAACCGAGTCAAATGCCTTAGTGGCATCGAGGAAAACAGCTGCCATGGGCACTGACGGGTCTACCGTCTGCAATATGGAGAAAAGCGTGCGGAGATTATGTGACGTGGCACGCCCAGGGATGAAGCCCGATTGATCGGGTAGAACTAGCTTTTCCATGAGGAGAGTGAGACGGTTGGCCAAGAGTTTGGCCAGGATCTTGGTATCTGTGTTTATCAGAGAGAGGGGTCGGTATGAATCGCAACAATCCGCTGGTTTGCCCGGTTTCAGGAGGGAGGATATCAGGGCGAGCCGCATGGATGGGGGAAGATGGCCCACTTCCTGCGCCTCATTGAAGACATTTTAGAGAATGGGGAGGAGCTGCGTCATGTATGTTTTGTAGAAGTCGATAGGGAGGCCGTCTGAGCCTGGGGCCCTCCCAGACTTCAGCTGCATGATGGCTTCGTGTATCTCGTCGTTCTCGAACGGCGCAGCCAGGAACTCCCGCTGGGAATCTCCGAGCCAACCAAAGGTAATGTCTTGCAAGTATGAGGCGAAGTCCGGGGGCGCGGTCCGGTGGGAACTGTACAGGTCAGTATAAAATTCAGTAAAGGTATGGAGTATATCGCGGCTGTCTCTGTGGCGTGCACCGGAGGAGTCTTTAATGTCAAGGACATAATTGGAGAACCGAGGCAAGCGGATATCTTGTG
This sequence comes from Calotriton arnoldi, assembly GCA_963921515.1. Taxonomy (NCBI): domain Eukaryota; kingdom Metazoa; phylum Chordata; class Amphibia; order Caudata; family Salamandridae; genus Calotriton; species Calotriton arnoldi. Next base: position 4,855,980 of record CAWUFW010000061.1, read on the forward strand.
CCAGTGCCCTACCCGGGCGTTCACCCTCGCCATATCGACGTGCAGTGTGATATTTGCCCCGGAACTTCGCCTCTGATTCCGCAGTGCAGTTATACTCGAATAGTTTTTCCCGGAATGTCGCCAATCGTTGCCCGGAATTATCCCCCCAGAGATCGCTCTCCAGTTGTTTGAGCTCGTCTTCAAGTGAGTGGAGCTTGCGGCGGAGATCCCGCAACACCCCAAAGCTTTTGGCCATGCAGGAGCCTCGGATGGTGACTTTGAAGGCCTCCCACACCGTGCCCAAGGAGGAGACTGAGTTAATATTAATCTGGAAGAAGTTGACGATTTCAGTGCCAATCTCAGCCTTAAAGGCAATGTCCAGAAGTGCTTCTGGCATGAGGCGCCAAAGTCTAGGGGAAGTGTGCGAATCAGGTAGGGTTAGTGTAATAAGCACCGGAGCATGGTCGGAGAGAGTTCTGGCAAGATGAGCCGCGCGTGTGATCCACGAGGCCGCTCCCCGGGACACCACCCAATAGTCCAGGCGAGCCCAGGAGGCATGCGCTGCGGTGTAGTGTGTGCCCTCCCTATTAGCCGGGTGTACATGTCTCCATACATCAATGAGGCCATGCGCCGCGAGGATGCCCGAGAGAGCCTTACACGTTCGCGTATAATGTTGGGGTGCTGGATTAGATCTATCTGCAGCGGGTTGGAAAGCTGTGTTAAAATCACCCCCCCAGATGATATGTGTAGAACCTACTTGGAGTATGCGCCCCCACAAGGTGGTGTAAAAATCAGGATCATCAATATTAGGCCCATAATTACAGACCAGTGTCACCGATTGTGTGCCCAATGTGCCCCATATCATACAGCTACGGCCTAGAGAGTCCTGTTGTGTGCCTCCCAGCCGAAAGGGGACGCCCGTTTTATGAGGACAGCTGCACCCCTAGAGTATGTAGAGTAGGAGGAAAATACACGAACCGCTGCCCATTTACTGGCAAAGGTGGGAGTGCGGGACGGGTCTAAGTGTGTCTCCTGCAACATGGACTTGGTGTCTATCTAGGTATGTTAAGATTTGCCTGCACTTACGAGGGTCTCTAAGGCCTCTAACATTCCAGGTGAGAAGGTTAAGATTCAGTGTCTTAGTATGATTGAACGTGATACCCTATGATGATTGTGCCGTAATGTGCTCTACTGGATAGGAGGAATAACGTGCTTAGGGTTACAATGCCTGTGGTTACTTGTCGCCATAACATGTTACCTACAACATTAAAACAGAATCCCCTCTCCACCCCCACCCACATCAGCACCCCAACCGTGCCGGTATCAATAATCCCACCCATCCCATAATAAGACAATCGCAACAGTGCAATCGAAGAGTATGTGTACATGAAGTACCAGGGGAATGCCCGTGTGGGGAACGCCAGTGGGCAACGAGAACCTCCATCCCTCCCTGAGTAGCATGCCCGCCCCCGACGTTGGGGGGAAGACAGGATACAGGGGGGGGAAGAGGGTGCTTGGCGTGTTTCGAGCAAGAGCTAATAGCATAGTAAACATTATAGGATTACAATGTCCGCCCATAGGGAGTGTAACTGGTCCTACCAGGTTTTCAGTACTTATCTGATGATGAAAGGCAGGTTATGAGATGCCTCCGTTTTCCATAAACACATGGAGGCATATCTCCCCACTGGGAGACCAGTCTAATCAGTTCATCCATGTAGTAGGCAGACGTGTACCCCCACAGCCATCAAGTTGAAGGCAAACTGCAGTAACTGTAGTCCGATATGAGCAGGCGCAGGGGACCGGTATCCTCTATAGTTCCTTAGTCATAGTTCAAAGTAGGAGATCGTGATAGGCGGTCCCGTGAGTGATGGGAGGGGGAGCATTTCCTGATATGGCGGAGGAAGTCGTCGACCTGCCGTTCATTGGTGCAGAAATGGTGTTTGCCGTCATATTGGATTCGAAGTTGAGCTGGGTATAGAAGGGCGTATTCAATTTGCAATTTACGCAACTTCTGCTTAGCAGGTAGAAGCTTGCGGCGCGCCTCCTGTACTGCCATGGTGAAATCCGGGTATATTGAAAAACTGATCCCTTCGAACTTTGAATTTGGGTTTTCTCTGGCCATTCTCAATGCAGTGTCTCTGTCCCTATTAATTGAGGATCCGGGCGATGATTGAGCGAGGGTTTGTGCCCGGAGGTGGCCGGGATCCGAGCGATCGGTGCGCCCGTTCCACAATCAATTGCGTGGAGAATGCGCCTGCGCCGAAAGTGGTGGTCAGCAAGCGCTCAATGAAATCTTCAAGACGGCCAGTATTCATGCTTTCGGGAATTCCCGTGACGCGGATGTTATTGCGGCGACTTCTTGCCTCCAAATCCTCATTCTTGGCCGCAATAACTTTGAGGAGCTTATCCATTTGAGCCACCTGTTTCGTCACCTGCACAGTAGCATCTTCATTGTCGGAAATCCGCTTCTCGGCTTCTTTGAGTTGTTCGCCGTGCTTCTCCACTGTTAGCACTATATAATCCATGCGGGCGTTCATGGAATCCATTTTATTGGAGAGGTCTGTGAGACTGTGCTGCATAGTCAGGAGAAGCGTTTTTATTTCATCAGCCTGAACAGTCTGAGGGTTGGAGGACTGTGCCTCCAGGTTCTGGTTAATTTCTTCAGCAGTGGAGCGCGTAACCGTCTTCTTCGCATCAAAGGGGAGCTTTGATTGCCTGCTGTCCATTTTCCCCATGGCCAGAGGGGTTCTTGGGGATGTTGAGCCAGGGGGAGGGCCCGGGTTGTGGCGACGACAGTCGGGGTGCAGTCGATGAGCCAGAGTGGGGTCCCTTCTCACGTTGATACTGGTGAGGGCTTACTCCATCAAAGGAACTCCCAGCGTGAAGTGCCGGCCCAGGAAGAGAGAGAAAAGTGAGTCACGCAGTATAGAGGAGTTCTTGGTGGAAGATGGTGGCTGATTGCAAATTGTAAACAGCACTCCCCAGAGAGTCCGTCCGGCGCGTGATCGAGGCTGTAGCACCTGGGTCAAGAGGGCCTCGCGGCCAGAGTCTCCATGTGCAGGGCAATTTTTATTAATCTTCCAATAATACAGGGGGGCCCCGGGATGCGCAGCGGTCCACCGCCAACACCACAGTCCGAACGGATGAAAAGGGGGGTGGGGCACGGAGTCACCACCCTCTCCGGAATGCTATGCAGCTGTTTGCGCGATGTGTAGTGCGCATCCGTAATACCTCCCAACCTCTACACGGGAGAATCAGAAGGAGTTGGCTCACCGTATGTCCACGCTTGCCCAGGTCGTGTTGACGATTCTATGGCAGGGGCTAGATGAAACGTCCGCCTGCGTGAATCCTAGGGTCCTCTCTTGCAGTGGATGTCGAGTCTGGGCACCGCAAATCATCCTAGTGTCAAGCGTGCAGGTCTCCGGTTCGGCCCAGTATATTTCGCGGGGGAGTAGGAGCGCGGGGAGTGAGCCTCTGTGTGATACGGCCTGAGCGCCACATGGGATCCCCGGCGCTCTCCCAGCCGCGTAAGCCGTCAGCAGTGCTCCATAGATTAGCGCCACTCACCCGACCAGCCTGAAAACGATCCGTTCTTCGCCCAGTTTGCGTCCTCAGCGGCAATACAGGTATCGGAATAACGCTTCAGATGGCAGGAACCTCGGCGGACACAGCGAATTGGGCATTCATGCAGTTAGCTCAGGATAATTGACAGAATCTGCAGCCAAGCGTCCAGAGCCTCACTGGTGCGCGGCCATCTTGGTCGTGCGCCACCTAGCGCCCCCCGGCATCACAGCTCTTTGACAGGTAGATTCCCAGGGACCCTGTATTGCCACATGGACACTGGCATGACATGGCGTATCATGTACACGCCAGCAAAACAACCATGACTCCCACAGGTAGTGGCCCCTGTTGCCTCTGCAGGACAGACATGGACATCTGTGACACACACACGCACAACATCAAAGTCGATGCACAAACAACGTGGATGTGGAGACTGTCTCCCATTGTGCACATGGAATCAGAGACATCTGAAACACAACATGCACACAGACTGTGGAGGGCCATCACAATTGTGGCAATGGGTCATCCTGTGACATACTTACCATCCCACATGGGACTCAGGGTGTATGTGACATAACATACACATATACAACCTGGAAATGTGACCATGCCACATGCTCTGAACTGAACAGTTGCACTTCACAGTGGTCATGTGCACAACACACAAAGGATTCTGTCCCCATGAACACGTGCACAGCCTGGGAGTGGCTGCCCCCAAGTGCCACCCAACAAACCACATGTTGACCCCCATACACACACAGGTAATGCAGCATTACATGCCTTAGGATACAGTGTGGACAGGCTGTGGTGTTGTAGGTGTGCCCCTGAGTCCCTGGCAAGTAATTGTGGCTGGCATACGTTCACCTGTGACAACCATGGTGACATATGCGAGTGACTTGTACAGGGACGCATTGGCCATTGCATATGATGTTGATGGATGCGTGTTGTGTGACGAAATACATGTCGTACATCTATGGACCGATCCGTGCGAAAGCATTGGCTATGGACTGACATGGTAACGGACGCGTATTCGAAGCTTGTACGAGTCGGATGCAGTGAATTCAGTTGGCCACCCACAACAATGTTGCAAATTCATGGGTGTCATCAATTTTGAAGGTTGCTGTAGGCGTGTATAAGTGGTGCAATTCCATGGATTGGCCAGATTCAGAAGATGCAAACGACTTGGACCTATCACTTTGGACACATGGGACAGTATCTGCCTCTGCAGCACACATATAATGCTAGCTGTTCCCCTGAGAGCTCACTTGCCTGCACTACATGCTCCAGGATGACATCTGCCACTACCACTGCTGGTGTCTCTGCATCCTCTGGCTACTGCAATGGCACGTACTGTGGATAGAGCCCCAGCCTTCAGCACTGAGGAGAACCAGGCCCTGCTGGACAGCCTCCTTCCACAGTACAGCAAGCTGTATGGGAAACCAGGGGAGCAGGTGAGTGTGCTGTCCACTGCCTTACTAATTGTGCATGTTGTCTGACTAGCAAGACTTACAGTGTGTACACCAGTGGCTAGCATGCTCACTGAGTAGTTGTCACCCCCAAAGTGTGTAGTTACATGCACTGAACAGGTATAGTGCAGTAACAGTGCATTCCAACAAGGTTTTACTTCCCAGGCAATGATACCATTTAGTAACTGCTGGACAACTGTTCATAGCCATAGTTGCACTACCTGTGTACATCATATGCCCCTGTGATTGAGACATGTATATCCAACTGTGTGATGCACGGATATGTTGCATGTGTAGTAATGGCCTTTTCACTTTGTCATCCTCACAGGTTGATGCCCACCAGAAGCAGGAGATCTGGCTGACCATCGCCCGGGCAGTACGATATGTGGGGGTCTACAGGCGCAGGATCCGCAACTGCCAGAAGAGGTGGCAGGACCTTCGTGGCTGGTCCCGGAGGATCGCAAGGGTCCAGCTGAAGCTGTCGCCTCCTCGCAGGAGGGGCGGACACCGGACCATGACCCCCCACATGCTCCAGATTCTGGCGGTGGTCTTCCCTGACCTGGATGGGCAGCTGAAGGCCAGACAGCAGCAAGGAGGGGGTAAGTGCTAGCCTTTTCTGGGTACTATGACTAACATGCTCTATGCACTCCTTTAGCCTGGTTACACTTCCACAGTACGACTGTCTTGTCGTCCTGGACTCATGTCCCTCACTTGTGTCATGCCCCCTCCTCATCTGATACACAGGTGTGGCCCTTACAGTCTGTGACTTAGGTCACTTAGGTACTGTGTACTTGCAGTTACCTGTGGTTCAAGTTGAGTACAGCATCAGTTACAGGAACTTTGTTGTGGGCTGCATGGGTGGTAACCCTGGGCATAGTACTACGCTCACGGAACATAAGTAGTTTGTGCTACTAGGCAAATTGCACGTAGCACAGTGCAACAACTGTGCTAATTGACATAGCGTAGCAGCAAAATTATCAACACCTACAAACGCTTTGATGAAGCAATTTTACATGCTAAAAAGCATATAACCAATTCACAAAAGTGAACTTTGAGAATAAAATATCAGGCAATGAGAGAGGTGATGATTTTGGGGTCCCCCCTAACCTAGGGGGGGGACCAAGCAGATGCCTCGAACACAAAGAGCATATCATGATGAACGATTCAGTGGTGGTCCCTTCCTCCTAGGACCACCCCAAGCACAGTTATGGGCAAAAATACAATCCCAACCAAAGGCCCTGCAAAGCATTATGGGACGAGATTAGCAGTAGGCAGTGAATATTATAGTGTCCAATATCAAAATAATTCTACAAAGAGCTGCAGTTCAACTAGTCGTTACTAGATGTCCCTCACGAGTCAAATGCAAAAGCATTGAAATTATTAATACATCAAGCTGCAGTTCCACTAGTCGTTACTAGATGTCTCTCACGAGTCAAATGCAAAAGCATTGAAACCCTTTCATGAAGCTTTTGCATTTGACTCGTGAGGGACATCTAGTAACGACTAGTGGAACTGCAGCTTGATGTAATAATAATTTCAATGCTTTTGCATTTGACTCGTGAGGGACATCTAGTAACGACTAGTTGTACTGTAGCTCTTTGTAGAATTATTTTGATATTGGATACTATAATATTCACTGCCCACTGCTAATCTCGTCCCATAATGCTTTGCAGGGCCTTTGGTTGGGATTGTATTTTTGCCAATAACTGTGCTTGGGGTGGTCCTAAGAGGATGGGACCACCACCGAATCATTCAACAAGATGTGCTTTTTGTTTTCAAGGCATCTGCTTGGTTCTCTCCCTAGGTTAGGGAGGATCCCAAAATCATCACCTCTCTCACTGCTTGTTAATTTATCGTTTTCACTTTTGTGAAATGACTATATGCATTTTAGCATATAAAGACAGAGATACTTATTTTATCTTAACTTGCACTGTGCAAGATGCCTTTGGCAATTATTGTACAGTGCAGTCAAACACACAGCTATGCACTACTACGTGTAGTACAAAATGTACTTCGCGTAGCTACGAGTAGTGCTACTACGCAAACTACGCCCAGGGTTAATGGGTGGTACAATTGCTCACACAATGCCTGTGATCTGACATGTACTCTGGGTATGGCTTTAATATGTGTTCCAATTGCTGCTCTGACTCACCACATGTCTGGGGTATGTGCCACACACTCATGCTGCAGCAGAGACCAAGGTAGGAGCCTCAGAAGTATGTACATCATGTGTGTGACACATACATAGCCACCTGCCTAGTGTTCAGGGTAATACCATGTTGCACATGGACCAGGACTGTAATGCCTACTCCGGACATCGAAGGCACTCTGTTCTCCCACTCCCGTGTGTCAGCATACATACTGGGCATTGTGAAGAGTGCACTCAGGTGTCTGCCTCTGTGTCACCGTGGTGTGGCCTTGCTTTTTGGACTCCTGGAGTGTTTAACAATTTGGGGTGGCCAGCCATCTGAGTTGTGACTATAGGATCTGCACATTGGTTAATGTATAGGTCTCTGATCCCTTGACTGTGCACAATGGTGTATGAAACATTGAGGTGCAGGCAGCTTTGGTTCATTCTCATCAGACGGTGAAGTGCTCATGTGTATGAATTTGTGTTTGCAGTCACTCAAATGTCTCATTTGAATGACGTGGGATCATCTTAGTCCTCATGATGTGGGTGGCCAGGGGTGCACATGTGCACCTGTCAGCTACAGGGCTTGCATTCCCAAAACTTCCATGATTGTGACACAGTGCAGACTGGTGTTGTGTGTATGCACTGCCCCTGTGACAGTAGACAGTTATGACTGACTTGCCAGACAGGCCTGTGCCATGACATTCAACTTGCAAAGGGTGATCCAGCAGTAGTGTGATATGTCCTGCATGCACACCATTGTCGCATTGTCTATCAGGACATGAGGACATCATTGTGTCTGGTGATGGAAGCAAAACCCGCATATCGACAGAGACTCTGCCCATCACTTTTCCTGACACATGTCCTGAGTCAGTGGCAGGAGATGGCATGTGTTTGGAGTGACACATTTCCATATGTTCTCTTGGATGTCCAACAACTGTGTATGTGGTGCATGTGTGCACATATGATTAGTGGCATCCAACAGGCACCAGACAGATGGGTGCATGGACAGGTAGGATATGAGTGGCATGAATGACTGTCAGGCAGACAATGGGCTTCTTCAAATCAGTGTCAGCACTTATTGCAATGTCTAGCAAATGATGGCAGGGCTTGCTCTGTGATGTGCTGTACTTACTGTGGTGTGTGTGGTCAGTACAGGTGACTAATGTTGCTGTGTTTATCCTGATTGTTTGCAGATACATCCATGGCCACAGGAGGAGACAGCTCCACGGACCAAGAGGAGCGGCAGAGCCAGACTGGGTCCACTGCAGAGGGGACCGAGGGACCCAGTGGCACGGAGGGTGAGGGGAGCCACACTGAGGAGACCTCAGCTACGACCCCCTCGGCTGAGGAACACAGCACTTCCAGTGAGGACTCCCTTGTGGATGCGGGTGTCAGCAGACCACAGACAAAATCGAGCAAGTCTGTCCCTGCCACCACCACCATCTCCACCCTCCCATCTGCTCCCATCCCACATATCCGTGGAGGCTCCCGTGTAGGGGAGCGTGTCTCCTTCGTGCCAGGCACCGCACCCCCTGCTTCTGTCTCCCCTGCTGCCCTGAGTGTGGAGTCTGTGGACTTGCTGAAACTGATCCATGTAGGGCAGACATCAATGCTGAGTGTCCTCCATGCACACACGGGTCTGTTGACACAACTTGTGTCATTCATGGAGGGCATCTCATCTGGCATGTCTGCCCTACAGCGGACCAATCAGTCCATGGCCTCCTCACTGACGGCAGCAGTGTCCCTCCTGCAACAGTCCCTCACCCCTCCTACCTCACTTCCCATCCACAATCCCCAGCACCCTACCTGTCCCAAGCACACACACACCGGCACAGGCACGCACCAGCACAGACACAAGCAGCACACAGACACACAAGCCAAAATCCAGACCCACACGCACGCACAGTCAGGGGACTGATATCTCACTCACAGAGGATGGGGCCCAGACACACACACACGCATCCACGAGCACTCCGCAGTCCTCAGATACCTCTCCCTCCAAAACCCCTTCCCTTGCCTCACCTGCAACCCCCCTCCCAGAAGCTCTTCCTCTGTGAGCTTGGCCTCTTCCCCACAGATCCATCTGACCCAACGTACAGGCGGAAGAGGCCACCACCACACACAGAGGGAGTGCCCCTCACACCCGGACACCCTCCCCCAGGCACAGGCAGACTGAGAACCCCATTAGGAAGTCCCCCGGACCAGGAAGGGCAAGACCCCACCACCACCACCACGCAGCTCCACCACACGGTCTCTCTCCTCCATCCCCCAGGCCACCACTCCACAGGTTCCCCCGCCACACCCAGCCCCAGGTTCCCCCACACACCAATACCGCATCCCCAAACTGCTTAGGCCCTCCCCCCCTACCACTTGCTCTTCCACCCCCAACCCAGACGCTCAGCCTGTTTGTGCCACTGGTGTGGAGACCGGGTCCCCCCCCTCTGTCCTGCCCACCTCATCTGCCCCCCTTCCACTCCCTTGGAATTATGCACTGCAGTGGAGTCCACAACCACCCGTCTGACTTGGGCACTGCAGTGGGGACCCAGTCCACTCCATCTGACTGGCCCACTGCAGTGGTGCCGGCACCCACACCATCTGACTTGTGCCCTACAGTGGTGTCAGCCCCCACTGAGTCAGACACCTCCACTGCAGTTGCCGGTGACACTCCTGCACCCACCACCCCTTCACTGACTCCTTCTGGCATCCCCTGATCCTGTCCCTGCGGTGCCTGGCCTGCCCCTTGTATGCCCCTCTGAGGGGGATGTCCCCTGTCCGTACCAGTACAGGCAAGCAATGGGTGACAAGTTGTCACATGTCACCCTGTTCGGACTGTGAATGTGGACTGGCCATTGGCCTTAGTTTCTTTTGGACTTCCAATTTTTCATTCACATTGGCTGAATAAAGCGTCTTTTTGTTTACTAGTGGTTTTGCTTTTGATGTACATGATGTAGATGAGTATCATCATGCATTTGCTGTTGTAATACTGTTCAGATCAGGAAAAGGAAGTGTTGCTGTGATGGACTCCATGTGGTCCATGGGATATGTGTCCTAATCTAGTCTGGATCCATAGCATCCTTTGCTGCAGTCTGAGGGTGTAATGTTCAGCATTTGACACAGGGATGTACGTTTTGCATTTGTAATTTAACATCTGTGGCTTACACTCATGCACATCTGGTGGGCTTACCACTGTTCAATGTTTCTATTTCCCTGACTGTGTGCCCATCTCCACTGGACATGCAGTTTAGCACATCAATGTTGAAGGACTCATCTGTGTATACAGTGCAACTTGCTTGACACGTGTTTTGGGTATATGCAGATGACTGAAGTGACACTCCCGTACCCAGGCTGATGTGAGCAGAGCCTTCAGTGTGTTGTAATTGTTGACTCACTGACCGAGTGTTCTGCTGACATGTTTGAGTCGTGCACAGACAAGGTTTGGCACAGCGGACCTTCCACAGGAGTGGAGTGCCCTCATGGCAGTGTGTAATCCCGTGACATTGCCTGGGCCCGTGTTGTGTGTTGTGTAAGCATGTCTGTGTGTGTTCCCTTCCCTTTTCCTACACAGGCTGTGTCCCTACGGATGTTCCGCTTTGTGATGCTTGCTGAGTTGTCCTGTGTTCATCCAGCATCTTGGACCTGGTTTCTCCGTGATGTGGGTGCATGGCAAACTAATGTTCATCAGGTTGTCAACCCTAGTTGTCTTTGTTGTCAGGGCTGGGGATGTGGGCAAACGCAGATGGGACACAGTCAGGATTCCCCTTGGCACTTGTTGGTTACACAAGTCATGTAATTTACAGTTTGTGACACGTTGTGTGTGTGACTGCTGCCACTCCTCAGGGTCAGAGCTGCAATGTTGGAAGTTGTCTACGTGTGTTCTTTGTGGGTCACCTTGCCTTCTTCATTGGTGTGTGACTGTGGCCGGGATCCCATTGATTGGGGTGGATTTCACGTCATGCCCATGTACCGCGTACTGTGCAGTGTGTCAGACATTCACGAGTCTTGTTGACTGGCCATGTGTGATGGGTTTCTGCACCTTAGTTCCCACCACCACCCCTGGGATTGTCATGGGTGCATGTGCAATGTCACCAGTCCATGTGAGCTTCACTGCTGCACATTGGTGGAGAACAAGGTGTGTGGTGTTGAGTGTGTGCAAATGTGAGTTGTTGCACGGCTAGACCCCTACCTCCATATTGGGCTTGGCTGACAGGCCGTGCTGATTGATTTGTGCTTGTGTAGGTGTGATGGTAGTTTGTTGCTCAGGACACATGGCTGTGGTTCACAGTGTGAACGACATCTACCTTTGTCATCACAGTGGGATTATCATGCAGGCTAGTGTCACCACAATGTGGGGTCCCTGGGGGTAGTGCTGTGGTGGGTATGTCTCTTGCTGTGTTAGTTGCTGTTCCTACAAGCTTGTGTGACATGTGTAATTTGGGCTCCCTCTCATCTAACAATGCCTGATTGCCCACATAGGGGAATCCGATCCATGAGTTACTTTTGTATGGCACTGTATACACATCTGTGTAATTGGAATTCAGGCCTCCTCATGTGTTGTGTGGTTGCCTGGGGACACTGGCACTCCCCCATCACCTGTTGTGTTTGATATGCAGTGTGAGGCTGCCTGTTTGTGTTTGTGCATCTGCACCACTGCATTGGCATATCTTTAGTGTGCCATTGCCTGTATGTTGTTTGGAGGATTTCCCCTGCTGTCCCTGGGACTCCTAGGTCATCAGTCAGCACAATAATCATGGTTTGTATGTCCCATTGCTGCCATGGCATGGTATTTGTTCACCTCACATCTACAGTCTCCACAGGATATCTACATTTGTGTGTCCATTAGTGCAGATATGTGGGTCTGCATTATGATGGTCACTTCTGGCATTGTGTAATTGATAAATGGAGACAATGTCAGTCCCCATGGGTGATGTTTGTCTGCACATGGCCAAAGGTATGTTTTATTTGCACTGCACTGTTTGCCTCACCCAATCTATGTTGCTATGGGACACAACCACTACTTTGCCACTGATGTGTTTGTTGTTCTGTGACCAGGAATCATCCATGCTGTTTGGCAGTTGCAGCTTTTTCCATGACAACACTTACCTTTTGGTCACTGTGATGATGGGGGTTTAGACCCCATTGCCACAATGTTCAAAATGTGCTTCAGCTATGGACCCCACACTTACCTTTTGGTCACTGTGATGATGGGGGTTTATACCCCATTGCCACAATGTTCAAAATGTGCTTCAGCTATGGACCCCACACTTACCTTTTGGTCACTGTGATGATGGGGGTTTAGACCCCATTCCCACAGTGGTCATGGTCTGCTTGCATTATGAAGGCCACACACATTTTTGTGTGACACATGTGATAGGGGGTCACATTGTATGTTCAATGTCATGTTCAGTGTTGTAGGCATTTGACACAGACTACACACTCTTGTCATGATGTTGGAGGGATGTCTTTTGCTGACATTCCTTATGTTGGAGTATGCTGGTTGTGTCATGCATTACCCGTCCTATGAGTGGGGATGGTAGTAGTGGTAGGCATCCAGGCCCCCATGAGTAGGGGTGGTGGTAGTGGTAGGCATCCAGGCCCCCATGAGTAGGGGTGGTGGTAGTGGTAGGCATCCATCCCCCTATGAGTGGGGATGGTAGTAGTGACAGGCATCCAGCCCCCCATGAGTAGGGGTGGTGGTAGTGGTAGGCATCCATCCCCCTATGAGTGGGGATGGTAGTAGTGACAGGCATCCAGGCCCCCATGAGTAGGGGTGGTGGTAGTGGTAGGCATCCAGCCCCCATGAGTAGGGGTGGTGGTAGTGGTAGGCATCCATCCCCCTATGAGTGGGGATGGTAGTAGTGACAGGCATCCAGCCCCCCATGAGTAGGGGTGGTGGTAGTGGTAGGCATCCATCCCCCTATGAGTGGGGATGGTAGTAGTGACAGGCATCCAGGCCCCCATCAGTAGGGGTGGTGGTAGTGCTAGGCATCCATTCCCCCATGAGCAGGGGTGGTGGTAGTGGTAGGCATCCAGGCCCCCATGAGTAGGGGTGGTGGTAGTGACAGGCATCCAGGCCCCCATGAGTAGGGGTGGTGGTAGTGGTAGGCATCCATCCCCCTATGAGTGGGGATGGTAGTAGTGACAGGCATCCAGCCCCCCATGAGTAGGAGTGGTGGTAGTGGTAGGCATCCATCCCCCTATGAGTGGGGATGGTAGTAGTGACAGGCATCCAGGCCCCCATGAGTAGGGGTGGTGGTAGCGGTAGGCATCCATCCCCCCATGAGTAGGGGTGGTGGTAGTGGTAGGCATCCAGGCCCCCATGAGTAGGGGTGGTGGTAGTGACAGGCATCCAGTCCCCCATGAGTAGGGGTGGTGGTAGTGGTAGGCATCCATCCCCCTATGAGTGGGGATGGTAGTAGTGACAGGCATCCAGCCCCCCATGAGTAGGGGTGATGGTAGTGGTAGGCATCCACCCCCCTATGAGTGGGGATGGTAGTAGTGACAGGCATCCAGGCCCCCATGAGTAGGGGTGGTGGTAGTGGTAGGCATCCATCCCCCTATGAGTGGGGATGGTAGTAGTGACAGGCATCCAGGCCCCCATGAGTAGGGGTGGTGGTAGTGGTAGGCATCCATCCCCCTATGAGTGGGGATGGTAGTAGTGACAGGCATCCAGGCCCCCATGAGTATGGGTGGTGGTAGTGGTAGGCATCCATCCCCCTATGAGTGGGGATGGTAGTAGTGACAGGCATCCAGGTCCCCATGAGTAGGGGTGGTGGTAGTGCTAGGCATCCATCCCCCTATGAGTGGGGATGGTAGTAGTGGTAGGCATCCAGGCCCCCATGATTAGGGGTGGTGGTAGTGGTAGGCATCCATCCCCCTATGAGTGGGGATGGTAGTAGTGACAGGCATCCAGCCCCCCATGAGTAGGGGTGGTGGTAGTGGTTGCCATCAGGCCCCTATGGGTGTGTATGGCATTGGTGATAGCCATCCCGCCCCTATGGTTCTGCTGTTGCTAGTGTACGTCATTTCTGCATCCCTATGTGTGTGTGACATATGTCGGGTACGTGTGGTTTGTTTGTGCAGTGGGTGTCTGACTTACCGTCTGCGCCGTACGCGTCCGTACCGGTTCCGGTAATAGATGTACAGTATTGGTAGGACCTGCGCGATGGGATTCATGGTTGGTTCGTCTCGTTCGGGTTTCTCGTGGCTTCGACTCGTACTCGTAACTGGCTTGTTCGTCTCGTAGCCGTGGATCGTCTTGTGGCGCGAATCGGAACTTATGTGCAGCTCTCCCGGATGCTCTGACGTGCCGGACGTAGCGACCAGTTCGGCGCGTACGGAGTGCGCATCGTACTAGTCCGGCCGGAAGGTGCTGTGTATTTACTTCCGTGCGACTCGAATCGGCGTTTACGGATCCGGCTCGGTCGGGGAACTGGAGCTGGAATGGGAACGTACGGCTCGGTCGGAATTTTAGCAGTAATGCGCATCGTACTTGCTCGCTCGGACGACTGTTCGTATCGGTCGGGAAAAACGCGTTCGGCTCGTATTTTTTCCAGACGAATCGTATTCTGTGCGCTTCCGGCCGAGATCGGAATCGACCCCAATGTGTCCAGAGTTGTCTGATAAATGTGTACACTGGAGGGAAGCTTCAGTGGACTCTGGGCCTGAAAGGTGGGTTGCTCTGTAACTGGATAGATTGCAACAGTTTCTGTGCAACTGTTTACAATCTGAGCCAATGCTGAGGGTCTGCTCTTGTTTTAAAAGGAGAAGTAGAGGCTAGAAATAGATTTCTATTTTCCCAGCGCTGCTCGGTCACTACTGAGGCCAGGGATCACAAGAACAATGCCAGGGTCACAAGGGAGAGCCTAGGCCCGGGGGTCGCAACTGCGTCCTCTGGCGACCCCTAAATTACTTCCATGCTAAGGATGTGTAGATGTTGCAAATATGTAGTTATGGCATGTTTCCATAGAGCCCAGGGGTGATATCTGTGACTAAAAAGCGAATACCTTAAATCGGCATTTAGCTCGCAGCCGCTTTACAAAACGGACTGCACCCGATTTACCATCTGCATGCACCTTGAAACCGTAGAAATCCTATAAAGGTCTAGTACCCCTAAATGCTCAGGAGACCCAGAGGTACAAAGGAAGAGGCCCAGTCTTGGCTGGAGAATAACGTTCCTGTGCGAAGGAGACTGAAGGGAAATAGAATGTTTTGGAAGAGAATTGCTAAAAATCTTAAAAATACCATGTTCAGAGTATTCTGCTGGTCAGTGCAAGGGGGGTCTGGCTTGTACCAATCGATTCCTTCTGTTGTTCGAATTAGAAAATATATATTGTTTTATACTTTCCATCTAGTCTTGAGATTGACACCTGCCATCTAATGAACAGGGCACCATAAATAGAGATTCCGCCACAATTTCAGATGTGTGCCAATATTACATCTGCTTTATTCAAGGGAATGCTCTCCCACAAAGGAAGTGGACAATAAATGCAGATGATCCTTTCCTTTAAGATGCTGTAAAAACGTTCTTTTTGAGCCTACCTGAAGAAGTGAGAGCCAATTAAATGATTCCTTTACCCTGATTAAGGAATCAGTTTATTGTTTCCTGAAGCTATGAAGACCTGTGGCCACTCTGCTTGGGTCCCAGAAGGCACTGCTCACAGTCTTGACCATGTGCAGAAGGACCTGGGGCCCCATGGCGTAGGTTATCGCCACACCCTTCGGCCCCAAAACCTGCTGAACAAGGACTTCAGCAACATGCTGAAGGGATCAGGGTGCAAGCCAAGCCTCTCACTATTCCCAGACTATGTTACCCCCACTTCAGCCTTTTGCAGTACAATCGCGGTGAGCTTCTCAAAAGGTATGACAGATTAGGCACAAACGATTTATACCAAGGGTGTGACATAGGAGGGGAGTGATGAGAGGCACCCATGATCCGCCAGGAGTGTGGTCAGCTGATGGAGCCATCTGACAGGGATCATGCTTACCTGGAAGGTGAGTAACTGGAACATGTTTTTTTGAGATTGCACCCTCATAAATTGTCCCCTAACTTGTCGAATTGCCTCGCTGTTAACTGTTTCTCTCAGAATTTTAATGATTATTCTGTAGGTCTCATGCACTTTATATTTCTGAAGGCTGATGCAGAACCATTAATTGCATCATGTTCGATGAACATGCAAATCAGGGTCATGAAGAAATAGGAAATGTGCTGCCTCTAACCCAAGATATAGTAAAGAGACCTTACCAAACATAAATTAAAAATTACTGTAATCCTTCAAAACATTGCTATTGAAGTTTGTTGTAAACCGTAGGTTAACGTAGCGCTGCCAACTAAATATTTTTTTCAGGGCAGCTGATATGGTGGAAATAGTGTTTTTTTTTTAGCACAGTATTAAATTCGACGGATAAAAGTAGTGCTAGACGTGCATAAAGGCCGCTTAGTTTTGTTATTTCCACAGTCGATATTATGCACTCTCAACAATTTGCTGCTGGTCAGCTTCTAGTGAGATTCCTTTACCAAAAACATCAAAAGCAGATATGCTGACTAAATCATTAATGTGCCTCTATCAACGCTATATGACAAATAAAAGATGCAAACATCCCCTTTTAAAAGGTGTTCGTTTAAAAAAGTACAGTGTATACTGAACAGGCGAATGATACTTGTACAGACTTAAATGAAATTTTTTCTTTGAAAGCTGTGGGTTTCTCTAGTTGTGAAAATTTTTATTTGAAGTAACTATCATCACAGCCTGCGCTGTATTTTTATTTTCCTTTTCTCTTACAGCGCATAACTAAGACAACATTTTAAACCTATATAAAGGATCAGAGGCATCATTACACATTGAGCCAAATGCACAAAGTTTTTTTTATACTCACAAATGGATTTGTTCGTATACAAATGCGCTGTTTGCATAACTAAAATAAGTGCACAGTTCGCAAAATAAAAAAAGTGCATTTTGTGTGGTAAAATTCGTACTGCATGTGCAGAACTTGATTTACATGTGAATATATATCACATGCTCAAATGCTATGCGGCCACAAAAAGCAGTGCATAAAGGAGGTTTAGAAAAATAACCTCCTTTACAAATGCAAAAAGTATTGGCAAAGCCAACAGTTGTGGATTTAATATATTAGCGTTCCGAAATGCTGTTTGCATGCATTGTAGGCACAAATGTTGTTTGTCACATTGAAGCCCGTCCTCCTGGCTTTGCCATTTTTGGAAAAGCAGCAGTAAAAAATATTTTTCTGTAGAATGTAGGAGAAAAGAATAGAATGAGACAAACAGCATAGTTGAAGTTATTTTTCAGATTTAGAATAATCTTTCATGCATTCTAAGGGAAGCACTTCCTGATAAGTGGAATGATACATTGTCAGCTGATAGCTTGAGGTGAGAGAGTAACACTACTCTGGGAGGAGACAAGCCAAAGCCCTCTCTATGCATTTTTTAAAGAATTGCTAAAAATATGTCATCCAGACGACTGTGCTGCTAAATCAGATCTAAAAGTTTACCATACCTTGATAGGCCACTATTAAGAAAAATTTAGAATAGTCATGCACTAATATTTGGTGTATTTGGGGATAGTTTTCCAAATGTGGGAAGTTGTAAAATAACCAGGCGAAGTGTTCCAAAAGTGGTTTTCAGTGCATTTCCCACTATTTTCTTTTGGAATATATTTTACTTGAGTTTTAGATTGACATAGGGTTGTCAAATAAACATTGCAAACCAAACGTAAATAAAACAAATTGGTTATGGCAATATTTGGTCACATTTCCCCCTTTTTCTCCCCCCAGTCCCTCATACTCCACAAAATGTATTGGTTACATCACGTTGTGGTCCTTTTCCCTGTAACATCTCCGCTCCTAGGGCTAGGTCCCCTTTGTCTGTCTTTGGGCCACCCAAGTGGGTGAGGCGTGTCTCATCGTGGACTCCTGGTTCCCACGTCTCTAGTCCCCTGTGGGCCATCCTCCCCATACTTTGACAATTTTTTTAGGTCAGCCTCTTCCCTTTTATGCCATATTTTATCTTGTTCTGCATATATCAATGCTCATTGTCCAGTCTTGGAGTCTTGTGCATGTCTTGCTCACCATTTTCTGCTGATTTTCCTTTCTCGCAGTAGAAATCCTAAGTTAATCAATAGTCTCTTATAAGAAGCTGCATCAGATTCCCTCCATATACCTAGTATTTCCTGTGGGGGGTTTGCTTCAATAGTCACTCCTGTGGCCTCCTCCAGTTTGTGTATCACTCCTTTCCAGAATGTTTGAAGTTTAGGGCATTCCCACAGTGTCCACACTGTCTCAGACAAGTATCTTCCCTGGTACTGCCTATTTTGACCAGTAATGCTCTGGTGTAATACTTTCTATGCAATACTTTAAGCTGGATGAGGCGAAAAGTCACTTTAATGACCACTTCTCTAGGGAATTGTAGGGCATCCCTCTAGTCGTCATCGTCCAGTTCGCCTATATCTGTTTGCCATGGAGCCCTGAGTCGCCCAAGGTCGTCCTGTGTGTTCCTCATTAGAGGAAGAGAGGTAGCTTTTACAGTCAGTTGTCCGGCCAGTAATCTCCTCTCCAGTGAGGAATCGTCTTTGGTCTTTTCATACTGGGAAATCATCACTTGCAGTGTGTGTCGTAGTTGGAGGTATTTAAATATTTGTAGGTAGTCAAAGGCACCATGCCATTTGCATCCCACACGTGCTCAAGTGTTGATAGGCATTTTATGTCTCATTTTTGAAAGCCTGGTAACACGGTCACTGAGCCTAGTCTTGTTCCCATCCATACTGGGGTTTGGGGATTAGTCTCTTTTCCCCACCCATTTCCCTTGTTAGTTTACGCTATGCCCCTGATGGATCACTGACAAAATATTGAAGGTCAAAAATTCGACCTACAAAAATATCGGAGCAAGAATATCGATGTCAAGAATATCGATATCCTATCTAAAACATGGTAAGTACAAAAATATCGAGAAAAAAAATATCAATGTCAAAAATATCGTTATTAAAAATATCGGGGTTTTTTTGTTAAAAAAAAATATGTAAAATAAACTAAATAATACTTATAAATAAAATAAACATAGTTAAAAATATTTTATAATGTTTAAAATTAATAAGTAATATATGTAATTTAATAAAACATTAATTAAACATATACATATAATATATAATATATATACTTACTTAATCAGTTTTAATAATTATTTTAATAAATTATAAATTATTAAAAAATATTATAAATTACAAATACATCTATACACA
The DNA here is from genome assembly GCA_963921515.1 of Calotriton arnoldi. Classification (NCBI taxonomy): domain Eukaryota; kingdom Metazoa; phylum Chordata; class Amphibia; order Caudata; family Salamandridae; genus Calotriton; species Calotriton arnoldi. The sequence goes on from CAWUFW010000061.1 coordinate 4,875,368, forward strand.
TAAAACAATAACATAAATAAAAATTAAATAATTATGTATAACAAATTAAAAAAATTAAATTTACTTTTAATATTTTTAAAATTAATTATATACTACATTAACTAAAATAATACAAAAATTATTAAATAGCGGAGGGAATAAAACTACTATTCCAACTCCAAAAAAAACAACAGTAAGAAAAATGTTGGATAGCGTAGAGCTTAAAATTACTATTCCCACTCCAAAGAGTGCAATAGTAGAGAAAGTTTTGGATAGCGTAGGGGTAAAAATTACTATTCCCACTCCAGGGAGTGCAACAGTAGGGAAAGCGTTGGATAGCGGGAGGGTAAAAATTATTATTCCCACTCCAGTGAGTGCAACAGTAGGGAAAGCATTGGATAGCGTAATGGTAAAAATTACTATTCCCACTCCACTGAGTGCAACAGTAGGGAAAGTGTTGGATAGCGTAGGGGTAACAATTACTATTCCAACTCCAGAGAGTGCAACAGTAGGGAAAGTGTTGGATAGCGTAGAAGTTAAAAATAACATACTTATAAATAAAATAATTGTTTAAAATAATTAATGAATTAATTATTAAAAAACTCTAAACTATTTAGAAATACCAATAAATAATTTTTAAAAACATAATTACCAATGAAAAATTTATTAACAATAAATTAATAATAAATACCAATAAATAATAATTAATAAATATTAATGACCAAATAATAAATATTGAACAATAAAATATTTTTAATAACAAAAAACATATTAATTATTAAAACTTAATTACCAATTAACAAATATTGAACAAGTGAATGCTTTTTTATACCAATAAAAATAATGATTAAACATTAATTACCAATTAATAATTACTTATTAATATATTAATTACAGGTATCAATAAATAATGTTTAATCATATTTAATTACCAATTAATGATAAAACAACAATAAATTAATTTTCCTAACAAAAAAATTATAATTTAAAAAAATTACCAATTAATAATTAATGTCCAATAAATTAATTATCAATACCCAACAATACATTTAATAATTACTTAATTAGATTTCAATTACTTCCAACACTATTCCCCTATAAACGCACAACACAGTCCAATAATAATATAATACACTTAACACAATGATCAATTAATCAATTAATAAAAATTAATAACCAATTAATAAAAATTAATTACCAATTATTAATTAATTAACAATAATATAATTATCAATATCAATTAATTAAAATAAATTATTACTTAATTACAATTAAATTACTTCCCACCCTATTCCCCTATAAACCCACAACCTGCTACAGAACTTAAACGCAAAAAATAATTAAAATTAATTTATAATTCCTAAAAATTAATAATTTAGTATAATTAAATTACTTCCCACCCTATTCCCCTATAAACCCACAACCCGCTATGGTACTAAAAAACAAAAATAACTTAAAAAACATTATTAACATATAAAAATTGTATACATATATTTTTAGACAAGTAGAACACTTAACAAAAACACATATAACACATACATATTAAATACATAACAAAATACATAACAATAATATAAATATCGATATTAGTAACATTGATATTAGTAACCGATATATTTGATATCGATATTACTAACTTCGATATTACTTACATCGATATAAAAAGAAATCGATATTACTTACCTTAGGGTCGATATTCTCTCCATCGATATTCCTAACATCGATATTCTGTCCCTTCGATATTGTCACCTCGATATTAGTGTAGGTCGATATTTAATTTTCGATATTTTGACTGCTCACCGCCCCTGATACCCAGGGGCATAGCTAGGTCAGTAAAATTTGGAGGGTCGTGAGCTTTAAATTTCCCAACAATAACCCTGGCAAGTCTTGCTAAAATATATTATATGAGAAGCAGGGAGTCAGGGGGCTAGAGGTAGTGGAAAGGAGAGCAGTGCGGATTGTTATGGTTACTTAAAAGACAATCCAACATATCACGGAATGCAGCACAGCACCCAAAAATGCTGTGCTGTGTTCCGTGACAGGGAGGGAGCAGGAGAGCGCCATAGCTACAAAAATATGGCACTCGCCTTTCCTCTCCCTAGCGCCAGGGCAGAATTTTGCTGCTGTGCGCCACGCGCACACCTTTGCGCCATAGTGCAAGGGTGTGTGCGTGAGTCTAGCATAGGTTTTGTACTGGAAGGACTGCCTTCCAATACAAAATACTATGCCTAGACAAGTTTTAAAACTTTTCCTACATTGTATGTGTGCTGTACGGTGCAGCACACAGGCAAAGTCGGAAAAGAAAGGAGAAATAAAAACATTTTTCCTTTTAACGCCTTCTTTCAGAAGGCGTTAATTTTTTACGCAAAATCTTGGCTCAGTTTTTTAGTAAATAGGGTTTTGTGTCAAAAACCATGGGTGGTTGCATGGGAATGCCCACGTAAAGCCGCCTTGACGCTAAGTAATGCAGTGCTGCTTTGAGTTACTTTTAGGCTATTTCCAGTCCAAAACAAGTTTTGTGCTGGAATGTAAATAATAAAACATTTTGTGCTGGTTTGCATCACTTTTGTGACAAAAGCACAACGCAAGATGTTGGTAAATCTACCCCAATATGTCGAAAAATAACCAACAGTTTTAAGAACTTCAAAACAGAGAGAGAGAGAGAGATAGACAGTGAGAGAGAGAGATAGACAGTGAGAGAGAGAGAGAGAGAGAGAGAGTGTTTGTGTGTGTGTTTTTTTGTTTGAGTGTGCATGTCAAAATCCTAGGTAAAATCCAACAAACATTTCACCATACCCGACTGGAAACACTGGTACCCGACTATTTACTAGAGAATCCATTTATTAGGGGGTGTAACACCCCGAACTACCCCTCTGAAGCTACATCCCTGCGTATACCACTGTCACTATTGCCAGTGGGGTGCCTGCTCATTTCCCTCCATACAGTAAGTGTAGGCATCCTCTCTGTCCCTGGTAAACCCGGTCCATCTTAAAAGCCGGGCCGTCTAGTGGAGTGTACACCCATTCATTTATTATATGGGCCGGAGCAGTCTCGTAGTATCTATGGATATTTGGTACTGCTATACCCCCTTTGTAGGTAGATCTTTCGAGGGTGGACTATGCCATTCGGGGTGGGCCATTCCTCCACAGCAGGGTCCGGAGCATTCTATCTATCATCTGGAAGAACGTGTTAAGGATTGTGTGTGGGCTGTTTTGCAATATGTATGTAAATCGGGGCAGCGCAATCATTTTAAATATCACAGCTCAGACAAGGATAGAAAGTGTTAGTGCCTCCCAGTGTTTAATATCCTTTTCCAACCTATTAATTAATGGGCCTAAGTTATCTTCATAATGCATTCGGTCACTTTTTGAGATCCATAGCCCTAGATATTTAAAATGTTGGGTGGAAATTTTCAACTGCAAGGGTAGATCACCCTCTGCTGCCCAGTTGCCCATAGGGAATACTAGGGATTTTCCCTGTTTATTCTCAGGCATGAGAAAGCCCTATATACCTTGAAAGTCTCTCCTAGTCTTCTCAGAGTCTTTTCTGGTTCCGCCAGGTATAGCAGTATGTCATCCGCATATGGGGGCACCCGCTCTTCCCAGGAGTCTCCCCACTTCCATCCCCACACCTGAGTGTCTACTCTTATCCATTTCACCAAGGCTTCTATTTCTAAAGCAAATAGCATTGGCAATAGGTGACAACCTTGCCTAATGCCCCTCCAAATGGGGAAGTCCCAAGAAAGGGTGCTGTTCATTTTAAGTCAGGCTATTGGTTAGTGCAAAGGAGTTTCATCCACTTTATACATTTGGGTCCAAAGTCCATCATTACCATAATCACAAATTAAAAAGACCATTCTATAGAGTTGAACGCCTTGTGCATGTCCAATGATGCCACTGCTAACAGTGCCTCTAGCCCCTATGCGGCTGTGATGTTAATATAGAGCCATTGGAGGTTCAATTTCATAGACCAGTGTGGTATGAATTCCATTCTGGTCCGGATGTCCAGGTCTGAGATTACCCTCGTAGTCTGTTTGCCAACACCTTAGCCAGTACTTTGGTGTCAATGTTAAGAAGGGATATCGGGTGGTAGGAGTCCCTCCTATCAGTTGGTTTACCTACCTTTAGGATCAGCACTATTGTTGCAGTTCCCAAGTCTTGAGAGAGTTCTCCCTTATGGTACACCTCTGTATACATTCTATGCAGCTGCTCAGTTATCTCACATGCCATTCATTTGAAATATTCTAGAGGGAGCCTATTTGGGGCCGGCGTTTTTCCAGATTGAAGATGTGTCATTGTAGTTTGCACTTCTTCTTGTGTAATATCTTCCTCCAATATTAGAGCGTTTTCGTTTCTAGCAACTTGCAGGGACATTCCTTGATAAAAGACTGAAAGTTTGTTGTGGATGGTGTTGTGTGCAGCGAATACAATTCCTGCATATAATCTGCTAGTACTCCCGTAATTTATTTACACCCTGTAATTTTTGTTCAGTTCGAAGTAACAATCTCCCTAATATGATTACTCTCCTTTTCCCAGACACGACAGGATTTTCACGGCCTTGTCCCCTGCTTCATAAATCCATATCTGTTTCACAATATAAATCATTTTAACGTTCTCAGTGGCAAGCATCCTGTACCTCTCCATTTTAAAAGTTATGCATGTCGGTATATCTTCTCAGGGCGTGATTGTATAGTCCAACTCTAAATCAACTATCTCCCTTTCCAAATCAAGGCTTCATTGTAGCCTTTTTCTTTTCTCCCCGACCTTCCCCTAAATTATCGTTTCCCGTATCGTGGCCTTGTAGGCCTCCCACAATATTTCAGCATCCTTTGCTGTTTCAGCATTTGCTTTAAAGTAATGCTCCATGGCCACCTCCAGATGCCCAACTTCTTTAATGTTCATCAATCTACATGCTGCCATTCTCCTCTCCTCTCCACTCCCCTCATCCCTTCCTTGTTTCTAATGTGACACTTAATGGGGAATAGGCTGGTATATCTCTTGCCTTGTATTCAGCTTCTGTGAATCTACCCAATGTTGTAAGTGGGGTGAAAAAGTAATCCAAGCAGGTGTGTATTATGCGCTCCTGAGTAAAAACATATGCTGGTCCCGTTCTGTATAATCCAGATATCCCCCATTCTCATCACCTGTACAAAGCTCTCCAGTTTTCCCGCTAGTGGATGGTGTGTCTTCTTGAGGGACATCCTATCCAGGTGTGTGAAGGGCCATATTAAAATCTCCCCTCAGGATAGTGGCAGCTTTGGGAGGTCCATATGTACCTGTCCAAATTTATGCAGGGTGTCTACTTGTATCCCCAGTGGGACATACACAGTAACCAGAGCCAGGGCCTCTCCTTCACATTCTCCCTGTATCAGTGTGTCTCTCCTGGTCATCAGTCCAGTACTGTATCCCATAGGTGGCCAGTGACTTCTTGATCAGATAGCTACTCCTCTCGAGCCTGTAGTGCAGCACAAGTGACTGGTCACTTTATATTTCCCGGTGCCCGAGGTAGCTGCAGTTGGTGCCTTTCATATGTGTCTCCTGTAGAAACACCACGTCTGCAGGGTACATTGCCATTGCTTGTGGGACTAGATCTCTCTTTATGGGGTTCCCCAGCCCATTAACATTCTATGTTAGTAGTTGCAGTGTGTGTGTCATGCTGGATTATGTGTCCAAGTCCTCCCCCTATGCACTATGTGCCCCCCAGGATGGTGTGTCATCCTACTCTGGTCAATGTGTACCTGTATCACCGCAATCCTATGATCTGCTTCCCAACTCCCTCCCCACCCTACCTTGCGACAGTCTTCGAACTGGCCGCCTCCCCAATGCACCGAATGTCCGTCGCCCCTTTAACTCTAACTGTTGGTGCAGAAATTTTGCACAACTATGGGTCATGGTTCCGTTGTGTGAGGGCAGAAACATTGTACAGCTATGTGTCTTGGTTCCGTTGCGTGAGGGCACCGCCTGCAAACAGTATTTACTGTCATCCACTCATGATGTTGGTCATGCCCGGTGGGGGTTTCTAACCGCTGCTCTACAGTTGTCAGTCTTTAGAGGTCCCTAAATTCTCTCCTCAGATGTCATTAGGGTAACCAATGGTAGTCCTGGATCTTTGTTGTCCTCTTCCTGTTCCGATTCTCCTTCACCTGAGTCATCATTGTCTCTCAGCAGAGGTTCCCATGTTTTGGAGATCTCCAGGGTGTGTCAACGCCGAGTGTCCGCCACCACTTTTGCTCTCTCCGACTCTGTTTGGGTTTTTATGGGAGCCATTTGCGATCGTCTCCGTGCCCTGCGGTTCCTCTTACGTTCCTTCCACTTGGGTGTGTACCTCACCTCTCTGTCTTCGGTAGAGGGTATCCGTGGTTCTCCAATCAGTCCCAGACCTCTGCCACCATTGTGAAAAAGCGTAAAGCCCCTTGGATCAATTATTCAGAGTTATGCTGAAAATAACAGCGCATAGCTGAGGTTCAGTTTCCTGTGGTGCTGTTTTAACCCTTATGAAGATTTCCCGTTAGCGTTGGACTGCTGTTGCATAGTCCAGATATATATGAACGCCCTTTCCTTCTATCTGCCAGTGTCCTTTGCATCCTAGCCTTTGTAGGATGGCATCCCAATCTTGGAAATTTAGAAGTCTGGCAACTATCACTTGCGCCCTGAGCATAGTTAGCCGTCTGCATACTCTATGCGCTCTAGCCACTGTAAACCAGTTTAAGGTTTTGCTCCGCTGAAGAGAGCCAATCTTTCAGGAACAATTCCATACTTGGGCCTTCCACCTTTTCTGGAATGCCCACTAGTCAAATATTATTGTGGTAGGACTGTATTTCAGTATAATTTATTTTGTCTGGTAAGTTGGACACTTCTAGTTCCAGTACTCGCATGCAGCATTAGTCTCAGTTATCATGGGTTTGCCGTGCGCTAAGGCGGTCTCCATACCCGAGACCCTGTCTGCTAATTTCCAGTGGTAAGCTCTCAGAATATTCACTTCCTGCACCACGTGTCAATTTGTAGTTTGAGGGCTGTTTTGGTCTCTTTAATTGCTGCCAGTGTGGCCACTGTGTGTGCCTCTAGTCCTTGGCCATCTAACATTATCCTCTGTCCCACTGCATTCTCCACTGGTTGGTGCTCAATGTCAAAGTGGGCATGCCTGGGTGGCTTTGGTCGGATCATTGTAAGTGTTCTCCACTCTGTGCCTGGTTCCGTTCCAATGCCTCCACTGTTAGGAGTTGGTCCCGGAGGGTCCTATCAAGACCCTTCATTTCATCCTCTAGAGTTTTCCTCACTGTTCAGGGCAGCCACCATCGAACACAGCAGTGTCGCCTGTGGAGCAGTGTCCATTCCCCCCAGCGGGTCCTGCCCAGTCTCTAAGAACCAGGCACCTGCTCCTCGTAGGGTTCCTTGTTGGGGAGGGCTACACCATTCCCAGCTATTCCAGTAGCCGGCCCTGGGCACGTGCACCCCCACCCTTTTCTCTGAACCTTTACTGCTGGTTTGCTTGCTCACATTTCCTGGGTTAGTCGTGCTATCTCAGTCATTCCATTATGTTACAACAATGTCCCTCCAGGTAGGCCAAGTGTAGCAGCGGAGTCCCACAGGGATGTCCTCCCTCAGGCCTTTTCTTTTTCTCCCAGGAGCTATTCACGCCCCTGCCTGACAGTCCCTAGACACCACTTTCTGTGTCTCTTCTAGGAGGCTGTTGCCAGGGATTTTTGCGAGTGGGCTTCCCTAACTGCCCATGACGCCTGGTTCTCCGCTCCCTGCGGGTGGTTGTTGGTCTAGTCTCAGAGCCAGGGAACGATGAGGGCGACTGGCTGTCATAGGTCCTATATCTCCTGGCCTATTTATCACTATTTTTGCATTAAGAGAAAAGTACTGCATTCTGTGCCTATTAGTAACAGAGAACAAGGAAAAGGCTGGTGCTAATTTCACACCAATAATTGCGAAAAAGGGACAGAACCATGCTTGCACGTTTATTTGAAAAAATTGCAATAATATCATGAAAACAGGTTGTGATAACAGTATTACCAAATTGTGGTATGCCTGCAATACATCCAACGTTCTGTACATGACTATAAGTGGGAATTAGCCCATTTCTCTGATATGGCAATGCACTGTACATAAACATCAAAATGTAGTCCTGAAAGTGCTTCCACTGATGCCCTGTAAACGTTCTTCTAACTCTTTAAAGAGTAAACTTTTCCATGTTGGTTTACACCCTAAGGTATTATAATATCATCCCTAACATCATCCGGTAACTCCTCACAAGAGTTCCCGATCCTGGTGGCATTGCTAACTGCTGGGAGGGAGGTGGTGATAGAAATAACAGGGATTACAAGTGGGACCGGGTCACCTTAGAAATGAGGAATTACTGAGGCATCAGTATTTTCATTCCCAATTCTTCCCAGTTTTTCACTCTTAAGTTCCCACTGCTTTCAGAAGGCAGTCCCAGAATGAGTGTTAAGCAGTTGTAAGGGGTTTTAGAATTCAGGGAAGGGTAGCATCAAGGGGTAGTAGGGAATTTTTACGGTTTGGGAATGAGTATCATTAAGGGTGAGGGGTTTTTAGGGTTTAGGGATTTGTAGTGCTGCGGGGTAGTAAAGATGTTTTAGGGTTGAGGGAAATGTAGTGCTACGGTACAGCAAGGAGTTTGTAGGGTTCAGGGAATGCTAGAGCTAAGGGGCAATAAAAGGTTTTTTAAGATTTGGCGTCATTTAACCCTTTGCGTGCGTCGGATGGCCCCCGGCCGTCCGACGTCACGGTGGGCGTGTGCGGAGGACGGCCAGGGGCCGTCCGAACCACGCCCACTCATAAATCACCCGCACCACGGCGGAATTCGCGCCGCGGTCAAGGGGTTAAAAAATTAAATAAAATAATAAATTAAAAGTACTAATCAAAATAAATGTTGGGGGCCTAGGAACTTCCGAAAAGTCTCTCCAGCCCATAAATCCTAAAACAAGGAATTATAAAGAAAAAACACCATTCTCTCAAAAAGTGTCATGATAAGGTACATCTGAAGTAATAGAATTAGAAGGGGTGGCTGCACTGTAATACAGCAACATATTCCTTCTGACCGCCCTACTCCCATCAGTGCTGCTGCCAGAGAAGAACAAACACCATAATGATCTAATTATATAAGAGACATATATATTTGCAGTGGCATGTGTTTGACCTAAAGGTCAAGCTCTGTTGTAACACAATAGCTAGACCTGATAAACACCTCTGACTCAAACAAATGATTACAGCTCTTGGTGAGTAAGAACGTTTTCTGTGGAAGCAAACAACTTCTGACCAATTAAAACATGTACTCCTGTCCAACAATGTTTGGTTGGGGCCAAAGCCCCTCTTTATAATACTCCTGAAAGCTCTTTTTTAGGTTGATCACATAAGATATGGCGACAGCTGCACTGTCAAGCCAGACCTAAAATGGTAGTGACCTAGGCAAGCCAGGCAATGCAAATTGCCCTAACACACCGAAAAGTTTATATCCCACAAAGATGTGTCGTGAATGATTAAAACATTTGCTTCTTTTTTAACATGTCATGAATCATTTTTCTTCTTTTGTAAATATCTAGGGGCCAGATGTATGAATGTACTGGTTGCAAAAAGCATTCAGAATTTGTACACTGGTTTTGTGCAACCCGTAAATTATTTTGCGAACTGACCTGTATACTAATAGCCTGGATCATAAAATAACAGTTATCCGGAGGTCGCTGCACGACCTGTTGCAAATTGCGACTCCCTCTCATCTGCTACCTTCATAGGGATGATAGCCTTAGAGGGGTATGGAACGGACTTCAGAATGGATTTTTTTAAGGCAGCCTGAGTGTCATTAAAGCAACCAGGCTGCTGTAAAAAAAACATAAAGGTTTTCTGTTTTGAGCAACTTCAGAATGCTTCCTCCCCATGAAGCTACCAACATGATTCACAAAGGGGAAGGGGCTCAATGGCGACCCCTTCCCCTTTCCGAATCAATAACAACTCCAACTTAGGAGTGGGTAACTTTGAATGGTTTGTGGCCGAAATTACAGTCACACACTATTAATACATTGATTCAGAATTTTTAGAATGTTTAAGTGTGTTTACTACATTCCAAACTGTTCTTAGCATTCGCAAACCCTCTGATTTAGTGAATGGGAATATTTTGCAACCGTTAAAACCAGTAGTACATCTTACTCCAGATTCTTATTAAATGGTTTCATTACTCAACGGGCATTTTAGGCTCCTGCATTAGCAGGGGTGTATGTTTGTTATGTTACTTTTCAATAACAACATTCCATGTTCAGAAATTGCGATTTGTGATTTGTATCATTTGTTATGTTATGCATATTTGTATAGTGCGCTAATCACCCGTGAGGTTATACAGGTGCTTCGCAGATGGGTAGGGGGCGGTCTCTGAGGAGATGTAAAAAAAAAAGACCAGGCCTTTCAGCTTCTTGCAAAACTCAAGAAGTGATAAGAAGGCTCTGATGTGTTGTGGTAGACCGTTCCAAGCTTTGGGGAGATGTATGCGAAGGAGCAACCTCCTGCTCTTTTTTTGTGCCTGCGGGGTACGTTTGCTAGTGAGAGTCTGGCTGAGTCGAGGTGCATTGAGGGTTGGTGGAAGTGTATGCAGCTGTTGAGGTGGGCGGGCCTATATTGTGTAGTGCTTTTTATGTGTGTGTGAGGAGTGTGAAATCAGTGTAATTGTGTATGTGGAGCCAGTGAAGATCCTTGAGTTGTGGTGTGATGTGGCTGTGGTGTGGTAGATTACGGAGTCTTGCTGCAGCATTTTGGATGGTTTGGAACTTGTACAGGAGTTGTTTGGTGACTCCGGCAAAGACAGCGTTGCCATAGTCAAGTCTGCTGGTTATGAGGGCCTGTGAGACTGTTTTCTCAGTGTTCTCTGGTAGCCACGTGAAGATTTTTCACAGCATCCTCAGGATGTGGAAGCAGGTGGACCTCACCACGTTGACCTGGTCTGTCATGTCGTCAAGTATGATTCCAACATTTCTGGCATGGGCAGTCGGGGTTGGTGTGGATCCGACATCTGCTGGCCACCAGATAGAATCCCACGGAGAGGCCTTCCTTTCGAAACTTCAGTCTTGTCTGAGTGGTGCTGGGGGCAGTTGGAACTCATCCACGTGGCTACTGTGGACATGCAGGTGGTGAAGTGAGTTTTTGTTGCGGGAGTCTTGTCCGTAAGGGAGAGTATCAGTTGGGTGCTGTCTGCGTAGTAGAGAATGTTGATGCTGGGCGATCTGATGATGCCAACAAGTGGGGTCATGTAGGTGCTGAACAGTGTTAGGCTGTGAGACGATTCTTGCGGGACTCCTCAGATAATGTTCCTGGCTTCCGACGTGTGGGGTGGCATGCTGAATTTCTGTGTTCTTTCTGAGAGGAAGAAGCAAATAAAGTTGCAAGAGGGTCTTTGGATGCTTGTCTTGTGAAGTCTTCTGATCAGGGTGGAGTGGTAGACGGTGTCAAAGGCCGCTAAGAGGTTGAGCAGGATGAGGGCCACTGTTTTTCCTTAGTCGAGGATAATCCTGAAGTCATCAGTTGGTGCAATGAGGACGATCTTGGTGCTGTGATTGACCTTGAAGTCTGATTCAAATGGTGTCCAGCAGCTGGTGCAGGTTTAGGTGGTCGGCGAATCGCTTGTTGATTGCTTTCTCCATGCCCTTGGTGTAGGGAGATCGGGTGCTAGTTTGCTAGCTGGGTGAGGTCTGCGGAAGTTTTCTTTAGTATTGCATTGACTACTGTGTGTTTCCAGGCCTCTGGAAATGTGAGGGTGGTGATGGAGATATTAAGGATATGGCTGATTGGGGAGGCACTGAGGCTGTAGATGTGGTGGGGGCAAGGGTCCCGCGGGTCCCCAAAGTGGATGGTTCCCATGATGTTCGCTTTTTCTTCGATTGTGATTGTTTTCCATTTAATCAGGGTGCTTCCGAGGTTTTTGTGGGTAGGCTGGAGGAGAGGCTCCTGGGGTTCGCTTGAGGGTTGAAATTGCTGTAGATAATTTTGATTTTGTTGCAGAAGAATTCAAATAGGTTGTCACATAGGTCTTGGGAAGGGATGAGGTTGTTGGGGATGGAAGTTAATAAAGTGAAATCTTTGATGATTGCGAAGATTCCTTTAACGCCATTAGAGGTGCTTTCAAAGCAATCGGCTAGGACCTTCTTCTTTGTTTCTCTAATCTTATGATGGTAGTGCCTTAGTGCAGCTTTAAGGGTGTCCTTGTTGGTTTCTTTGTGATTGGTTCTCCATCTTCTTTGCTGCTATTTGCAGTATTGTTTGGTTGATCGGAGTTCCTCTGTCTACCAGTTAGCCTGCTTCCAGGTTCTCTCCTTTGCTTGTGTTATTGGGGTGCCAGGGAGTCAGTGGTTTACGCTGGTGGTGGGGTTGGGTTGGTTCATGCATAGGGTGTGGGACCAGGCTGGCTCCATGATGCTGCTCTAGCGGCGACTGGCTGGGCTGGTGGTGTCGGTTTTTATTTGGAGAGGGATGTTGATAGTGAGAGGAGTGATGAAATCTGTGATGTTGTCAGTGAAGTTTGCTTGTGTCCATGCAGACAGCAGATGAGGGTCCCGTTCAGGGTGAAATTCCCAGAGCGTCGCAGTTTGAAGTGTAGCACTGAATGAAGGGGGTTGCGTTCTCTGTAGCTGTGGGGCTGCCGAGAGTTTCTTTGAAAATGGCAATGATTCCTCCTCCTGGTTTGTATTGGCAGTCCTGTTGTGCGATTTTGTATCCTGCCAGCCGAGCGGTGGTCAGCCATGTTTCCGTGAGGAAGAGGAGGTCTGGGCGCCTTTGTTCAATAGGCCCCAGATTTCTGTGGCATGTTTGCTGAGCAAGTGTGTTTTGAGGAGCTTTCATGATAGTATGTCTTGGGGTGTGTGTTTGGTTGTTGGCTAGTGTGAGTTGGAAGTACGCCATGCACAGTCTTTGTGAGGATGGGTGCTTCTAGCATGGAGGGTGGGTTGCTGCATGTAAAACGGCATTGGGTGCAGACGAAGGCTTCTCCTGTGCTGTGCGGTGCTGCAGCAGCAGAGGATTGGCATCCAGGGTTGGAAGACCGGAGGTATGTTGTGAAGTACCTCTGGGGAGTTGCTTGACCAGGGTTCTTGGTGCTGGGTGCAGTCCAGGCATGGATAAGCGAAGATGGGCTTGCCCTTGGAGCGCCTTTTGGCATGCCTGCTGCACGCATCCACTGTGCAGCTGTGCTGCAGCTGCCATTGAGTAGGTACTGGGAGGAGCGCAGGGGGCGGTAGGTGGGGCTTAGCTGGAGCGCAGTAAGAAAGAGAAGGCACAGGAAGGAGCAGGTAAAGAGCAGGGAGGGGAAGGCGGGGAAAAGAAGCGGGGGAAGGGCACAAGAAGAAGGATACACCAAAAAGATGGCAAAGGAGGTGATAAAAAAAGGCACAGGAAAAGATACCAAAGGGAAGAGAGCAAAAAAAAAAAGGCAAGAGGCAAAAGTCAGAGAAAGGCATAAAAGGCGAGAGAGCAAGAGGGGAAAGGAAGAGAGGAAAAATATCAGAGAGAAAACGCAGAATAAGCAAAAGAACAAGAGGCAAAAAGAGCAATAAAGAGCAAAGAGTGAAAATGCACAAAAGGCAAAAGAGCAAGAGGGGAAAAGAGCAAAAAGTGAGAGCAAAGGAAGGAGCACTAGGCAGATAGCACAAAAGCACGAGAGAGAGAAAGTGAGCGCAAGGGTGAGACAGTGTGCAAGAGCAGGAGAACAGGTGCCTCAAGGCACAGGAGCCAAGTCCGCAAGAGCCTTGACCAGTCAGAGGACTGGTCACAGGGAAGACTGGGCCTAGGCACCTGCTTAATGGCTGGTCCACACTACTGTTGTCATTAAGTGGGACCTGGAAGGGGGAGGAGTGCAGGGAGGCGTCAGTGCAGCTTAGCAGAAGTGCGGGAAGGAGTGGGAGGCACAGGAAGGAACAGGTAAGAAATGGGGGTAAAAGTGAGGGGGCGCGGTAGGTGGAAAACAGGAAAAAGGAGTGCGGGAAGGGCACAAGAGGAAAGGGGCACAAAGAGATGCCAAAAACAGCACAGGAAAATGGCCCAGGAAAGAGAGCAAAAGGGAAGAGAGTAAGAAAAAGGGGAGCACAGCAAAAGTCAGAGAAATGCACAAAAGTGAGAGAGCAAGAGGAGAAAGGACGAGAGGAAAATGAGCAAATTTCAGAGAGAAAAGGCACAAAAAGCACAAGAGGGTTAAAAAATCACAAAAGAGCAGAGTAAAAAGGAGCAAAAGAGCAAAAGGCAAAAACAGAGCAAAGAGTGAAAAGGCACAGAGGGAAGGAGCATGAGGCAGAAAGCAGAGGCGAGAGCGAGTGAGGGCGAGAGAGCGTGTGAGAATGGTAGAACAAGGAGTGTGCCTTAAGGCGCAGGAGCCTGGTCCGCAAGGGCCTTGACCAGTCAGAGAACTGCTAACAGGTAAGTCCACGGAGGGCTGAGCATAGGCTCCTACTTCATTTACATACACATTCTTTGCTACATGCTAGATTTACTACATGTGCAAACTAACATTTTGTTGCATCATCAAAATGTGCAATTTGCTCCTACAGCAAGTGCTATTTACTCTTAGAACACTGCACTTTTGCATTTATGACCTCTCTCTACATTTAAATGCAGCTACAAATTCACTGCTACACGATTGGAACACCACTATCATTCTTGCACATGACACCATAACATTTCTCACATAGGGAGTGATTTATATGTTGGCAGTATGTATACTCTGTCGCCGGCGCAACGTAGTATACTTATCTCCAACATGAATGTTCACCTGCCTGATGTAAATGCTGGCGGACCTTCAGTTAGGCCACAGTGAAGACTACTTTGTCTCACATTGGAGAAATGGCTACATGTCCGCCTGCCCAATTTAGATGGATGGACATGTAGTAATTTTTTCCCAGTTTCTTGCCACCAGGTAAACCCTGGTGGTAAGAAACAGAAAAACCATTATACTGCTCTCCCGCCATGGGAGGTCTTTTTTTCTGTATAAAAGTAAAAATCCCGTTTCAGGATTTTCTTTTTGCAAAGAAAAATCAATTACTCTGTGCTACAGGGCTGCGAGGGGAGCATTCATTTTTTTCTATACAAAAATAACATTCGGTTTCAGGATTTTCTTTTTGCAAAGAAAAGATAATTGATCTGTGCTACAGGGGTGCGTCCTGCTGACGCAGTTCCGTAGCACAGAGTAATATGCACTTCCAGGAACCGCCATGATGGAGGTTCCTGGAAATGTTTTTATAAATAACAGCCTGCTTGGCGGTCATTTCTAAATTGGGCAAGCGGCTTCTCCATCATGTGGATGGAATAAATTACTCTTCCCATGGCGGAACAGCGGGCTGTCTGCCCAGACATAAATCAGGTACTTAGGCTATGCCATAAGCCCACACTCCACCAAGCAAGCACAACTATGTCACACTCTTTTTCACCCTATTTCATCATCCATCTGCACAGGAAATGACATCAATGCACTTCCCATAATCCATCTACACAGGTAGTAAAATCACTGGTTTCCCACCAAAACTGTCTTTAAAAGAAGAAGCCAAGCAAGAGGACTTAATTTCCCATTATCCATCTGCACAGGAAGTGACATAATTTAATTGTCCAACATCCATCTGGGCAGCAAGAGACATCACTGGTTTCCCACCGAAACCGTCTGCAAGTGTCAGATGTCCCTTGCAGGCCCATTGTCGTTTTTGCTGTGTTAGCATGAGCACGTTGCAGACTGTCCTCTGCTTTGTGCACGTTACTCTACAGACATATTTTGCTTTGTGCCACACTGTACTTGCACACAGAACACGCTGTTGTTTTTGTGTTCTGTTCTTTCCTGGGATTAATCTGAACGTGCAGACAAGGTCAAACAACAATGCCCCTTGTTATTCTGTTCTGGTCAGGCCCTAGCATCTAGACAAAACACGCAAATGCAGCTGTTGTTTGGGAACACGTACTTTGTTATATAGGTATGCACAGATAGGTAACACACACACTTGGAGAGGAATCTTTCCAGGGAAAAGATTGTGACAGCACCTGAGATGTAGAACTTTCATCTGTGTATACTAAGGTACAGGGTCTGCTGCTAACACCTAGAGATCTTCTGATATATAATCATTTTGCTTCTGTCATGTATAATGAAAACTCCATTTAAGATTTACGGACTACTTGCTATGCTAACCATATTTGTGTTAGGCATTTTCCTACTTGTTGTGGCATGTATACTGCATACTAGTGCACAATAGTAAAATAAACGATTTACACTTTCCTTATGTCTCTGTCAGAACTTATTGTGGACTAGTACGAGTGTGAGAGCGAAAGGGTGTGTTCTGCAACCACGATTCCTGAGAGGGTCAGGAGTGGTGTGTTCTGGGGTGTCTAATCACTTGTTCCTCCATGTGTGAGTAGGAGAGCAAGTGAAACACTATAGCTAGTCAGTCCTGGGCTCATGGGTACTTAGGTGGTAGGATGACTCAGTCCCTGCCTACTAAGGTCCCAGCCATGCAAGAAGCCATCCATCTGCACACCATCCACCACGCTCCTCCCTCCTCCTAGGACCTTCTTAAAGACAGCCACAGCATGGACGTGCTGCTGGCATGTCAAAGATGCGCCTAGCACCAGGAACTCTACCCACCACTGCCATTCTGCATTCCTCCACGCTCTCAATCCAGGCCGGCGCTCGCCCCACTGCTGCCACACTGCAGCACCTAACACTGAGGGAGCATTGACATGGGCCTCCTGGGAGTTCTCATGCACTCTCCCACATCTTACACCCACCACTCCCGCACTAAGAGCACCCCACCTGCCCACACCCACACAGAGCAGCCACTAGCTCACACTCACATAGACCTACCGCCACCCACGCAACATGCCACACTTGCATGTCTGCTTCTCAAGACCAGCACGCTCACCAAACAAGCCACAGAGATATGGGACCTACTACACAACCACGCTCCAGATCAGTTCTTGCTCACAGAAACGTGAATAAACCCAACGTCGGCACAAGATATTGCTAAAGCCACCTCGCTAACTAGAAGATCGCCAGGCAAGACCTCCAGAAGTGCCCGGAGGCGGTGTCGCCATCCAATTCAAATACACTATCAACTGCACCACCTACATGGACACCCTCACCAGCTACATGGAACACCTCACATTCAAGATACGCATGACAGCCATCTTCTAACTGGGCGGAACCTTGTATACATATCACCAGAACCCCACAACAATTTTGCAGGCAAAATCACTGACTGCCTTGCATCCCTCATCATCAATGACAGCACCTTCATCCTCCTCGGAGATCTTAATTTACACCTAGAAGAACTCATTGACCCAAACTCTATGGCCCTTCTAGAAAACCACAGAAACCTCAGCCTCACCCAGCATGTTACCGAACCCACCCACACCGCCAGACACCTACTGAATCCAGTTTTCTTCTTTATAAGCAACATCACAGTCAACAAGCCAGCAACTATGACCTGGACAGACCACACTCTTATCAGTTTCAGCATACCCACCCTGCACCACTACAGACCTACCACCACTTTACCTGCACCCGTAACTGGAAAAGCATCACAGAAGAGGACTGGGCTTCTGCCCTCTCCAAGCACAGGTCCAAGCACACCAGCAACTTGCTAAAATGCCATCAAGAACCTAAACAGCTAGATCACTGCATGCGCCAACACCCTGTGTCTCCTAAAATGCAATCCAACAGCAAAAGTTCAACCACAGCACAGCTGCTACACAAAAGGAACTCAGGGTGATGAAATGCAACTGCAAGCAACTACAACGCAAATTGAAAACAAGTCAAGACACCACGGATAAAGAAATCTTCAATCCACTCTAAGACGCTACCATCAGCAGATACGGAAAACCAACCACACAGCTCTTGCACAACACATCGATGTAAGTACAAACAGCAACAAGGAAATGTGCGCCATCATCAAAGGTTTCACCGTGCTTCCTTTCGCCACCAGCAACATCACCCCCTCCTAAGACCTGTGCAACAAGGTCTTGGAACTCTTCTGTAACAAAATCACCTCCATAGACGGCAACTTTGACCCTCAACCCGACCCCGTCAATATTGCAACTCAACTACATAGGGTCCCCATATGATGCTTGTCCCACCACACCTTCACCAAAAGACTCCTACCAATCAACGAAGTACTAACACCCAGCCTCAACTCTTCCATCCAGTCCCAGACACCTGGAAACACACCATCATCAAGCCCCTGCTCAAGAAACCATCTGCTGACCCAGCATGCTCTTCAACTACAGACCAAACACCCTCCTACCATATCCAACCAAGATCTTAGAGGAACTAATCAACTGATGCCTCACCGACCACCTCAGCAATTGCCAGCTCCTTGATGCTACGCAGTCCAGATTTAGGCCCAAGCTGAATACAGAAACAGCACTCATTGCTGCCCCAAACAACATCCGCATGATTCTTGACAGATTAAATATGGCAGCCCACATTCTGTTGGACCTTGCTTCAGCATTTGACACAGTCTCACAGCCCATCCTCATCAGGCACCGACACACGGTTGGATTCAAGGTCCCAATCTCTGCTGGATCTGCTCCTTCTTAATGGATACAACATAAGTAGGCTGTCCGGAAATCGGTTTAACCCTATTGTGCCCGACAATACCCTACCGGACGAAAATAAGCTGACCCGGTTTAAACCGAGTATCACTGAGTTTTCACATTTGCACAACTTGGCCTTCTTGAGGGAGCCAAAGCAGTACAGAACAGGACTGTACTGGAAGCAAACAGCAGGGAATAATATGAGTCACGCCCCATTAAATTAGGCACGGTTGCTGGGTGGGGTTCAGGTCCTATTTTAATTACTGTGCGACTATGTTGGGCCCCACACACCTCACACTGCAGACGGCGACCACCAGTGCTCCAAGATCCAGCGGATAAGTTCTGCAAGGGAGCTGTTTTATGGGTAAAGTTGGCAGGCCTCATTCAGTGGTGGTGGTGCATTCATTGACATCCACTAACGTCATGCGCCCTCTTCGGTTTGATATGCATATTGTGGGTGAAGGGCGATCATCTCTCGAATAATGCCCTCTGAAAAGCCAATGCTAATGTCGCGCTCCCAGTGCTGGGCACCTGCCTCACTGCAGGCCGTAGATTAGAAAAACAATTTGGAACAATAATGCAAGGTAAGGTCATTGTCATACTTACCTAATTAACCAAGCTCGCTTTTGTATTACTCTAGAATTACTGCTATTTCGTGGCGTTTGGTGGTCATTAATTCAGTGAGATCTGAAGCCATTGTGCGGCTATTTAGGGTGCCCGCACGGAGGGCAAGTCAGGTTTAGGGAGACTGCCTTGTTCCAAGAGACTGTGGGTTAGGGGGCGCCATCTCGGTGTTCCGATCAATGATCGGCGATCATTATGAAAACGTATGGGCATCGGTAATTCCAAGCAACCGGAGGAGAGTTCTTCCGCAGTGCCAGCATGTTTGGCCACTAAGATAGCTCGGTGACTGGATGAGCCTCCTACATAGATCTGGGTGTGGACACAGCGAATCCGCTAGCAGAGGAGGACTGGCCAATGTTGTGGTTGTGATGCAGGCCACTGCCTCTACAGTCCGACATAGTTGTGGCCGAGTCAGTCACTTCAGTTACTGTCAGACAACAGTGCCCCATTTCTAACAAAGGTGCCTGAAATTTGCCTAGATGCCATTAGTATACAAAATCTAACATATTTCCCAAGAGGCCAGTATATCGGTGACGGACAGTGTCTACTCTGCTTTTCACCATTCCGAGATCGATAAAATTAGTGCTATTTAGGTGAGTGTCCTTTCATCCTTTAAGCACTATTAGTATCATTGTAAGTATTGTAACGAGGATGGGGTTGTGACGATTATCAATAATAAAATTAACGTCGTTAATCGACCAGATGCACTCACCTGATGCGATGCCGCAGTAAGGAGGCCGCACGTGCACCTGAATATAAATTGAGAAGAATCGAAGGTAGGACAGGAGTGCTGCGGGCTTAGCCACATTTCAAGAATGGGCAATGCCTTTCGTTTTAAAACATCTGCTCCTGTTCCCTCTGCACGCATTGCCCTTTCTGCTCGCACACTGCCCTCTCTGCCCTTGCCCCACCTGCTCACCAGTTGCTGCTTGTGATCGTAGAAAATGGTGCGGTATAAAGGTTGTCTGGAATTCCAGCAAGCGAGTGAGTCAGATTTGCACAGGGGTTTGCTGTGAAAAATTTTAAAATGTGGCAAACAGTACATTTGAAAACATGATTTCTACGAAAATTTGCTAAAAAGTCATATTTTGTCAAGGAGCACTCCTGATATATTTAACTATCCCTACTGGTCTCCTTTGCTATGTCTCTGGCATCCTTATTATCAACCCACTATTAAACTTGACACTACTAGGAAGGTCACACATTTGAGTTTTGCAACACACAGGGAGACTCTTCCTATCTCCTTTCTCTTTTATAAGGTATTGCTGCTTAGGAGTATTGTTTAACCAAGAGTAATACTAAGTAATATTATCAAATTATTATGCTCAGAACCACTGTAATTTTGCGCCAAGACATGACTGAACCGGCAGGGTGGAATAAATTATTTATGTGGCAAGAAAATGCAAATTATGCTGCACATTTAGTTTTGTTATTATCTAATGGTCTGTGATAATATACTTGGCAAAATGACCTGTTAAATACTGCTACATGCAGAATTTGGTGCAGTAAGTGCTGAATTCCCAAGTTAGCCCCCATTTCTAATTGAAAATTTGAACTAAGAGGTATTAAGCCAAGTCTAGTAAATACCTCACAATAGGGTGAAAGTATTTACCGGGTGTGGTTAATATATCACCACCATCCGACCAACGTTTTATATGGCATGAATTCGACTTGAAGGTATGGGAGCGCTTTACATGAGCAACAGTTACATTACACAATGTGCCCCCGACTCCAACTCTCTCCTCCAGTGCCATATTGCAAACCTTCTTTGGTGCCAGTTTCCCCTGAGTGTCTGCAGAGGGCAGACTTCCTTCGCAAGGTGTGTGAATACTGTCTAGCCAGGATCGCATGCTGCGCCCCAAGTGTATTTTCCATGCAAAAATTCCCTCCATATGAGCGGGCACCTGGATTCCCCAGTGTTTTGCCAGGTAGGCCGCATGTGTGCGTGCTTGCTGCATTCAATGCGAGTGGCACTTTCAGGGAAATCAATAGTAAAAACAGCTGGCTCACGGCACGGAGTACATACTGTAACCCACGCCGCCCCAACCAAGCTTAAACCTCAAACTCGAGCCAGACAGCCTGTTCCCCCACCCCCTCCAATCCTTGAGAGAAGTCCCCTTACACTAGCGAATCAGCCCATGCAATTACTCCTGCCACACCGCCTTTACATTAAATACAGGGATAATTTACATTGTTTGTTGTTCTCTGACAGCAGCACAGATGGGAGAAGGGCAGAAGACATGATGAATAATTATATTGTAATTGTATTTATATGTATTACATATATATATATATATATATATATATATATATATATATATATATAGTAATTGTATATATGTATATATATATATATATATGTATATATATAGTAATTGTATATATATATTGTAATTGTATTTATATAGCGCCTACGACACCTGATGAGGCATTGAGTTGGTGTTTTTCCAGTTCCCAAAACCATCCCCTTCCCAACATTAAGGTACAGAGTGCAGTTGTATGTTTGAGTGTAAATTGTAAATGCCATCACTAGGTGGTGACAAATTTCTAAATGTAATATTCCTACCATGGTTACAGAAATACACATTAGTCCCTTCATAACCCACTATAATACAAGGCCCAACACTAGAGACTGTGTAAGACAATAAAGAGCATTCATGATTTTTCCAAAATGTGTTATAATAGCCGAGTATTTAGCATTACAGTCAAAGAATAATTTTAGTAATAAAGCATTGGCAAAATCAAATGTCAGTTACCACAGCGAGTATCAGGCATTTCCAGGTCCCGAGATAAGATTAGATAACCACCCCAAGACTGACGCCTATGAGCTACTATCCTAACACTTTACATAAAAAAGCACTTCAGGGAAAACTCTAATACAAGTTACAGTTAGTATGCAAGAACAGTCTCAAAGAATCATACCCTGTGGGTTCCATGTTAGAATGCTTGCCATGCAAGGAAATGTTTAGGAGCAATTCAGGAAATGTTATTTTACAATGCATGAGAAATGGCTTGCAATGATGCATAGGAATGTCCCTTCACCAACCATGGCATTTGAAGTCAATGAACCCTCACTGAGGTACTCTGCACAAGTTCTAGATCCCTTCCGTAAAGGGAAATTTCCCAGGACTTTGAAAAGTACTGCTTCATTTTTGACCGCTTCAATAACTCTGAGGGCATATGCGCCTAGTTCAATGCGTATGTTGCAGAACCTGTCCCAGAGAATAGCAATCTTCAGGTGCACCAGCATTGGCATGGAAAGATATGTCAATGGCCATATTTAGCAAATTGTGTACTAGCTGTTTTGGCGTGGCCCGTCTCAAGTGCTAATGTTGAGAGGGCATTTTCACAGATAAAAGTTTACATGGGAAGGAAAGAGCGAGCGAGCGTGACCAATGACTCACTGAAGAAGCATTGTATGGTGCACTACAATAAGTTTGATTTGTAGAAATGCATTTGGACCTCATATATGCTGTACGTATACTGTCTATATACCATGCAGTGCAGAAACCATGCCTTAATAAAAGCAAAACATTCCATAAACACCAGAAAAACACTGTTTCTGTTGTTTTAATGGCGCAAAAATGTGTAACCACTGATAACCACTGTTTTTTTAAGGTATTGAAATCACTGGAAAACACTGAAAAAAACCCCACCAGAATTTATCAAAAATAGAAATTGAAAACAGGGAAGCCTAAACATAAGCGGTCAGCCAAGCACCTTACTCCTTGGACGCCCGCAAACTCATCTGCGTAGTGCCTCAACAGTCATCCCTCAGCCCCATCATCTTCAATGCATACATGATCCCCCTGGCTAATGCCATCCGAGCACACAAAATTAATATCCTCTCCCAAATTAATGGCATGCAACTTATACTCTCCCTCTCAGACAAGACCCCCAACACAAGAAAAAAGTTCACCGCCTGCATGACCGAAGTTGCTAACTGCATGAAAGCCAACTGTCTCAAGCTCAACACCGACAGAGGTAGTGATCTTCTGCAAGACCACCTCACATGGGACTCCTTCTGGTGGCCGGTCAAGCTCAGACCAATACCCACACCCAGCACCCACACCTGGAAACTTAGAATCATCATCAACAGCAAACTGGAAATGACTGCACAAGTCAACGTCATCACTGCATCCTGCTTCCACACACTAAAGATGCTGAGGAAGATCTTCAATGGCTCCCAAGCAACACCAGAAAAACCACGCCTTAGTCACCAGCAAGATGGACTATGGTACCTCTACGCAGGGATCACCAAGCAACTCACCGGAAGACTACAAACCATCCAGAACTCAGCAGCCAGACTCATTCTCAACCTTCCACACAGATCAAACCACATATATGGGATATCCACTGGCTCCCAATACACAAACAAGCTCATTTCAAACTCCTCATACACACACACTCAAGGCTCCACCTACCTCAGCAGTCGCATCTCCTTTCACCAACCACCCAGACACCTCTGCTCCGTAGGACTCCTACTTGCACACATCCCACGAATACACAGAACCCGATCAGGAGGACAGGCATTCCCTTACATTGTTCCTAAAGTGTGGACTGGCCTTACAATCCACATCAGAGCCTCCTCCTCTCTTCTTGAATTAAGCAAGAAGTTGAAGACCTGGCTTTTCAATTTCCAGTTAGCCAACTATCCTAGGTAGGGCTATGTACACATACTTGCTCAGCGCCAGGACACCCTTGCGGGTTATAGTGAGCTTTACAAATACACATAAGATCTCTGGAATCAGTGCAACCCTAGATGAGCATCCTGTCAGTTCTCACACAAAACACCAAAACTCTTTCCACATAGGCAGCACTTTAAACCTGCACATTCCTAACCAAGCACAATGAATGAAGTAGCGTGCTCCTCATTGACCGGGAAGCACTTCAGGGCTTGTCGAGGTATGTAACATACAATATTGCTTTGTGAATCTGGCCAATGAACTTCACTTTCATTTTTACAAGCAGGCCAATAACAATTATTAAAATATTGGGGCTTATTATGATGGCCGTTGGTCGGAGCGCCGACCGCTATCGCGGCGGTCAGGAGACCGCCCAACAAGCAGTCAGCAGTTCCACCGTCACATTTCAATGCCACTGCCAGGCTGGCGGTTGGAAAGTGCTCATATACACGCCGGCTTGTGCTGCAGCCCAGGAAAAGGGCCACAGCACAAGCCGCAGTGTAAAGGAGCACTTTGTGCACCTTCATGCACTTTGTGCCATGCCCCATGTGAGGCATGGTACACAATGCATAGAGGTGCATGGGAGCACTATATGTGGCCCACGAGGGATGGGGGCCCTGTTTCGGGCCTCCAAAGTCAGCTTCCGATAGCCTTTTCATGGCGGTCTTCTCGCCATGAAAAGGCTGTCAGAAAGGGACATTGTATTCCCGACGGCACTGCCTGCCTTGGCACTGCCTCCATACGGGATTGCAATTCCGACCGCCGCCCCGTTGGGATCAGATGATCCTGTCAGAGCGGCAGACTGTCCCCCGACAGAATAGGGTCTGACTTCCAGCATTGTAATGTGGCAGTCAGACCAAAGGGCTGTCGGCGGTGGGACCACCACCGTAATGTGGCCCTTAGTGTGGCACACAATGTCTCTGTGACACTATTTCTTGTTTTCATTACCCTGCAGATGCAACTCTAGGGATACCACTGCTAGGGATCCTGAAAACGAATTTTTGTTCTAAGTGCATTTTAAAAATCAAACAAATTTGTTTTATGTGGTAAAATAGGACAAATCACTATGTCAGTCAGATTAGAAACTCTACTGTTGACATCAGTGGAATGGATAATAGTTTGATGGAACAGTGATGCCCTGCAAGAAATATCCATAAATATTGCAACGCTCAAGTCATCTGGTAAAATGTAAGTAATGCATAATGTTTACAGTCCATCCTTATAGCTGAAAACATTTGGCTTTGAGCCACTATGAAATTTGATGGCAAGGATATATCACCATAGACGTGACTAGGTCAGTGAGGTTTGGGTGGATTGAAGGTGGTTTACTTACCACCATACATGCACAATAAAATATAGTTCCGTGCAAAAAACATAATCTAAACACATGGTTATTATAAAATACAAAGCAGCAAAGAATGCCTCATGAGAAAATTCTATACATATGGTTATTATAAAATACAAAGAAGCAAAGAAGGTGCCATGAGAAAAATACAACAAATTAATTGTGAAGAAAAGGGTATGACAGTGAGAGGTAGCCTCCGACCATGAGTTTGGTCTCATGTCTAAAAGACTGAAAGAAATATGTGTGAACAGGCTCTGTGTCATTAAGTTGCCTTGCAGCCAGTCCTGCTTTTGCAGCCACCAAGGCATATGTGCCCACATCACACAGGGTCAGTTTTCAAATTTTAAGCCAGATGATGGAAGCTTCCAGTTATTTTCTGGCGAACCTTTATTCTTCCTGGAGACTTAAACTGTCCACATGGCCTTTAATTTGACCTTCCTACTACGGAAAACAAGACAGGTATTGTTGTTTCTGCTCTACCAAGAAGGGTTGATATGCAAGATAAGTGGGAGGCAAAGTAGACTCAGAATCTCCTCCATGAAGAATTCCACCATAGGAACTCACTTGGTCTTTTCAAAGTATTAGATTTATTCAGTAAATTTAATTAGCATTACAGTAGTACTATAACTAGCAAAAACAGTCCCACTCATCAGTAAAATAGTATGCTCATGGCACATAAATTGCCTAAACAAAATTTCGAAGCCAAATCAATAGAGTATGGCCAATCATTAGACTAAGCAACACAGTGCTTAGCAAAACAAGACCAAGTGTGCTACAGGACAATACATTTGGGTCTTCTTATATCATTTTGAACAATACGAACAATTCATGAATAAAGAACTAATAATATTTGTGAAACATTAATTTGTAACATTCTGTCAGCAAAAGGAAGCAACTTTAATAATTTTACATGAAAATATTTTTTACTGCTTTCTGTCCGGATATGTGTATCTTTCTAAATTACAAAACACTATACTATGATTTGTGTAAGCATTCATAATATTCTTATACCTTTCCACGAGGTGGAAAAATAACAACTTTCCTGGATTTCTTTAATTCCTTTCTTTGCACAACAATTCCTTGCACGTATGTCAGGGTGTAATGGAAGCACAACTTAAATATAACAATATGATAACATTTATACTTCTGGCAAAACATACTACAGACTTCGTTCTTGTAATGGTACATCTGCTAGCCATGGAAAGATACAACAGACCAGCAAGACAGGCCGTCTCATTTAAGTCACAATATTTTTCTATTTGACAGAGAAAGAAATACATGCACATATATCTGTCGTGCAGGTTTAAGGCCTGCTGTGCTAGCACCTACAAAAATTATGTCATATCCATTTCTATTTTGTTAATTAGCTTTCCTACAGTGTCATGGACAGGTACTACAAAGATGCACCTGTAATGAACAAAGAAAGGAAAAAACATAATTAGATCATAAAATGACACTACCACATTAAACAGACCTAGTAATGCACAGGATACCTGCATGTGTTACAGGAAAATTGTATTCTTCACAGATGCACACACAGAAGACACTACCTTGAACCTGGAAAACTGGATAAGCTGAAAAACCTTACATTGAGTATGTTCTTATCCACTGGTCTGGCTTATGCCCTTATAGGGGGGCGTGGTCGAGCCGAAGACCAAGATGACCGCTCAGCTCTGAAGCGCCGGAAAAGCTGCAGCATCGCGCCAACCTGCCGCAGACCAGCGCAGTCCCCCCGGGCAGTGACGGAATGTGATGTTAAGCGCATGCTTCAAAGGGCTGGTGTGTGCTATGCAATGCTATATCCAGCACGCCTACATGTGGACGGCAAGCAGCACATCTTTGACACCCCTGTGGATGTCGTCACCTTCTGCAAGCGGCACGGTATTGGAGCCAAGACACCAGCCGGTGGATTGCCAGATTCTAAACCCACGCAGGCCACAGTAGACCCATAGCCCTATCTTTGCTGCTGACGTAAACTATGGCTGTCCTGGGCCATTCAGATTTCTGTCCTTGGGTCTTTCTAGGACTATCCCCTCCTGCAAAGAACGCTGCCTCGTCACTACCTGCTCTTTCAGCCGGCTGGCTGTTCTATCCTATGCTCAGATTATATATCATTGGCATTTCTCCTTAGAGTGTTGCCACCCCCTTCAATCCCCCCTTGGAGATCTCCACTTGATTGTTTTTTCCTTGTTTCCTGGGGTATCGATTGGCTTTGTTGTTCGGTGTGGGTGGGAGGATGGGTTTGTTCCTTTCACAATGATTCTATTGTATTTTCTCTCCTTTACAAGGGTTCCACCATGATACATACCATACATTTCTTTCATACTGACGCACATGCACTGATGCTTCTCAACCTGGGCATACATGGCCCCAAGAGATAGAGGTACTGGGGCTCTTGCCTTGCGATGCGTGATGTGGCTTGTGAGGGGTCTGACTAACCCGCGCAAAGAGAGGCAGGTCTTGGCATATCTCTCCAGACATGAGATTTAAATTGGCTTTTTTTACAAGAGATTCATTGTGTCCCGACCTCCTCCAATTGCTAAGCATACATTTGGGAGGACAATCACTTCTTTGCAAATTCTAGCACTTATTCTAGGGGTGTCTGTATTTTGGTGCACAGGAAGGTCCCATTCGCTCCAAATGAAGTGATAGCGGACCCTGAGGGTCGCTATTTATTGGTGGCTGGCATTCTGGCCTCTAAACCTATTGTGCAGGTCAATATTTATGCCCCCAATGTGGACGACCCTGAGTTTTTTCATGTCCTCTCCGCACACATCACCCGTATGAAACCTGACAGTCTACTGATGGGCGGGGACTTTAACTTAACCCTTTCCCCCTCTCTGGCTACCACTGGCACAGGCCTGGTGTCCAAACCTTGAGCAACTCAGGCACTAGCCGCTATCTTGCAATCCTTACATCTTACCGATGCTTGGTGCTCCAGACATCCCCAACCTATAGGATACACCTTTTACTTCGCTCCTCATGGCACTTGGTCCCGTATTGACCATTGGTACCCCACCCCAACCTGCTACTTATGACGACTTAGGTTAACCATTTACCACGCACACTGTCTGATCATTCTCCAGTCCTGCTGACCCTACAGCTCCCGACCCCAGCTTCCTCTATGCTGACCTGGCACTTCCCCACTAATGCCTTACTAGACGAGGTGTTTAAAGTTGAGGTCTGCAACGCAATTACAGAATATTTTGAGCTCAATACAAGAACTGTTGAACACCACTCAACACTTTGGGAGGCAGCTAAGGGCTATATTAGGGGGGTTTGTATCGCCAAACACGCAGGAGTGCTTCGCTCCATTAGAAATGAGCTAGCGAGCATTGAACGAAAGCTCTGGGATTTAGATTGGATTGACAGGCCGCTGAGCCCGGCACTTCGCCGGAAAGAGCCGGGAACTGCATAGACGCGCTGCGTTGCTGTATGAATTCCAAGACCTGGCTCATCATGAAGTACTGTATCTGAGCAAATATTCGAGAGCTATGGGGAGGGTGAGTGGCCTGGGTGCACGTTAGCTAATCTTATCTGGCTGGCTTATCAGAGATCTTATATCACTTGCCTACAACAGGATGACGGATTGCTGGATACAGAGGGTACCAGCATATATGCTGCCTTCCTTTCCTATTACACTCAGTTATATATGTCCCACAATACGGCTAATGATGAAGCGCTTGCTGATTGCCTTGCAGAAGTGGCGATGGTATGGTGGGATGATAGTCATCAGCAATTTCTGGCCTCACCCATCTGTTGCGAGAAAATTTTGCAAGCTATAGACAACTTGGGTGGCGCTCGGGGAGTTGACGGTTTCACAGGTGATTTCTATAAAGCCTACAAGCAACTGCTAGTCCCTCATCTACTGGAAGTCTAGGCGGAATCCATTGAGCATGGCATTCTCCCCTTCCCACACTTCGAGAGGCTGTAGTAACCCTCCTTCTTTAACCTGGTAAATGTCCACAACTATGCTCGTCATACAGGCCCCTTTCGCTTTTGAACCACGACAATACAATACTTGCTAAGGTCCTTGGCGCAAGCCTCTCCTTACTCATAGGCAGTATAATTTCGCCTTTACAATCAGGATTTGTCCCGAATCGTTTCACTGAGTAGAATCCGCGCACTGTCTTTGCTGTTATTAACCAGATCACTTCCGAAATCCCCGCTGAGGCGGTACTGCTAGACGCTGAAAAAGCGTTCAATTCTCTTGAGTGGCCGTTCCTACATGCTGCGCAAGCTGGGTATACTTAAGGTATTCCGTGATCTCATTTGGCTACTTACACAGAACCACGGGCCCTTCTTAGAATTATTGGTACGTTGATCGAACAATTTGCCTTAACATGGGGCACAAGGCAGTGGTGTCCCTTATCGCTCTTACTCTTTATTATCGCAATGGACCCTCTGGTTCACCATTTTCAGGAAACTCAGTTGGCTCGCGGACTACGATTTCATCGAGACCCTCTACTGACCTCTTTGTACGCCGACGATATTATGCTATTCATTAGGGATATCGAAACTAATCTTACTCCTCTCCTCTGTGAAATCATCTGATTTGGGGTTTCTCTGGACTCTCTGTTAATTGGCGTAAATCTGAAATTTTCCCTTTGACTGACTCCACAATGCCCTGTTCTCTTGAATTTCCCCTGCAATGGTGCACCGACTCGCCGAGGTATTTGGGCATATATCTGCACAGGAGTAGTCAGGAGGTCATTCGCTTGAACTATGGCCCAGCAATAGATCGACTGTCCACCCAAATTGACCACTGGACTAAGCTCCCTCTCTCCATTGCCGGCAGAATCGCCATTATAACAAGCATTGGCATAGCCAATAGGTCTCACTTTTGGGACCTTATAAGTATTTAGTTAGTCAACTGTTGCATGGCTAAACACTTATAAGGTCCCAAAGGCGAGACCTATTGGCTATGCCAATGATTGTTTATGTATATTGTCACACTAGATGTCACCAACAAGCGCTTAACTCGGTGAGTTGTCTTGCCTACCAAGAGATGCGAGAGGGGGCGTCGTGGGGGCTGGGAGACAGAGGCAACACCGAACCGTCCACACTCAAAAAATTAATAGCCAGGACATTTTATCTTTCCCTGTGGGAAACGAAGCCCCCATAGCCAATGGTAGAAGTTTCACAGGTAAAGTCGAGTGGCTACTTCAAATAAAGCTCAGTCGTCTTGAGTAGTAACCGAGTCTCACCATCTAATACGGCGCACTGCAGTTGGATATTGGATGGAGAGCTTACTAAAGGCTCAAATGTACTCCGGTTTCCAATAACGGCGCGAACCCCGTGCGCGCGAGGCCTGACACATTCCATTTCGTTTGTCTGGAAATTATGGTCTCCGGGAGCAGTTCAGACGCCAGCCCTTGATACAGTCATTCAGGAATGAGGGCCTTCTAAAACAAGCCCGGCTTCAAAAGTGGTGCGCGCGCGAGCGAAAGTGAAAAGCAGCGCGTTTGCACATATGTTGACAATTAACGCGAGACGCGGCGGGGGAGGGGCGGAGGAGCGTTGAAAGAGCAAGCCAGAGGAAAGCCAGATGGCGCCTGATGAAAAGGGAGGGGGAGAAGGGAGGGGGAGAAGGGAAGGGGAGTGCGAGCAGAGGAGCCTAATTACAGCAACGCAGATGGCAGCTGTGCACGTGCACGCGATCGTGAACGCAAGCTGGAGGCCAGCAAAAGCCTGTGGGTAGCACTCTAAAAAGCCACCTACTAAATGGCTCGCAGAGCAGTGCATGCGATGGCTCAGGCGAGACCTAAAAATGGTAGAGCTACCCCGTTTTTTATACCTTTTTCGTAACATTCCTATAGTCCATACTAGCAGCTATTTTGCTACCCTGTGAAGCATGCTGATACAACTGATTTGGGCCGGCAAGCAACCAAGAATCAGCTGGTATATGCTGACCCTACACTACGCTCATGGGGATTTTGGGGTCCCGGACTTTTATTTATATTACCTTATAGCCCAGGCACACTTTGCATTCTTGTTGTGTCGTAGTAAGGAGATCCAGTAGACGTAGATAGGTTACAAATGAATAAGTTTATTGTTCTTAGATGTTAAGTAGGTTTTCCAGTAAATATGTAGATAGGCCCCACCAGGAGCAGCCTCTCTGCTGCTCAGCCCAGGATCCAACTGACACTCCACCTCACTGCAATCCTCACATTCCAATGACATCACCATCCACACCAACATTCTACCCAACACATTCACACTGGCTGAGCAGCAGAGGCAGAGAAACAGGGAAGATGCATAGAATAAAACCTTAGATATAACACACCTTCCCCTTTTATATAATAGACAAAACATATCAAGTATAAAGAAACTTGCAAGAGAAAATGACGCAAAATGCAAGTAGAAAACAGCATACAAAAGAAACGCAAAAGACTAAAATATGAGTAAAAATTACAGTTACAAAAAAAAAGAAACTTGCATAAGAAGATATCGCAAAGGCAAAAATGCAAACAGCATTTAGTGAAAAGAAACTTGCATAAGAAGATATTACAAATGCAAAAATGCAAACAGCATTTGGTGAAAAACACAAGGCACTTAAGTTGCGACTATGCATAAAATGCAGCAAGATGCACGGAGGAAAAGAAATCCATGAAAGATAAGACACACATCTCCTTCCTTAGCAGAGAAACTTGAAACCAGAAAATTTCAAAAAGAATGAAACTGTCCAAAAACACAAAAGCAAGAGGCGATAGAGACATACATAAATAAGAAAAAAGTATACCACGAAAACAAACAAGAAAAGAGTGCTCCAAATTACCACCACAACCACACCAGCTGGCCAGACTGGCGAAGAAAATGGTGGCGAGACAGAACGCAGAAAAAGGAAGAAGAAAGGACAAAGACTTACAATCAAACAAAAGTAAGCAACAGGTGGCTACCACCCAAACAGAAAGTAAGCAAGGGGTGAATTACACCCAACAGGATGAGAATACACCCAACCAGAAAGCAAGTAAAGGGTGAAATACACCCAACCAGAAAGTAAGCACGGGGTGACTGGCACCCAAATGGAAAGCAATCATAAGTAAGCAACGGGTGGCTGACACCCAAACAGAAGGCAAGCAAAAGGTGACTGACACCCAACCAAGAAAGCAAGCAACGGGTGACTGACACCCAAACAGAAAGCAAACAATAGGTGACTGACACCTAACAAGAAAGCAAGTAACGGGTGAAATACACCCAACCAGAAAGTAAGCAAAGGGTGAATTACACCCAACCAGAAAGTAAGCAAGGGGAGACTGGCACCCAAACAGAAAGCAAGCAACAGGTGAATGAAACCCAAACAAGAAAGTAAGTAACGGGTGACATACACCCAACCAGAAAGTAAGTAAAGGGTAGATTTCCCAACCAGATAGTAAGCAATGGGTGACTAGCACCCTAACAGAAAGCAAGCAACAGGCGCTTCACCAAACTAGTTAATTCCCCAAACAGCAAACACAAATAAAAAGTGCGATCTGGGTGGACTGCACCCCACCGAAAATCAAAAGTGCAGTCACACCTCAAGTGACACCACACATGAGAAAAGGCAAGGGGATCCACGTGAAAAAACTTGCACACAATAGAAAATAGTAGTACACTGTAAAAGGAAATATTATAACGTAGAATAAAGTAAGAAAAACACAAGACCATAAAAATGAGTATTCCACGTCCAAGATAGAGACTAGTAAGGAAAACGCTTGAAGATCTGTGTGCCATAAAATTCACCCATACAGCACAATCAAATATAAAGGCAAAATGATAGAAATAAACAAATCACTAGTACATCAAAAACAGGAATATGGAAACAAAATAATATGAAACATCTTGGAAATCATGGCAGTACAGAGCACAAATACATCAGTATAGAAACATTAACTCTCATGCAGAGGACTGGTATTTACACCCCCGGTGAGCGACTCCGCACCCGAAATCCTTCTCAAATTCCAAGATACCTTGAGAAATGTCCATGGCAACAACCAGTAATACAGGCATTCCCTTGAAGACACTTGGAAGATAGTACACAACGAGAGGAAGTAAGTCACATAGAAAAATGTAAATTCCGCATACAATTACCAGAACAGTCTCATGGATACCAGGTATAGAATTCCCGGGCATAGTGTTCAATTAATGCGTGTTCTAGCACCACACAAAGTATGCATAAACGTGCTTCGGGAAAGGCGTACCCACCGCTGGACATCCACTATCACTCCCCACTATCATACAGCTTTGTCTGACCAGGAACCCAATGGATATACAGATGTTACCCACGAAATATTGGACCTGGACCAAACTCCAGAATTATCTGAGCTTCGACTTCCTATACTCCCCTCATATCCTCCTACCCAGCAACCCTTGGCTGCCAGTGACCGGGGAATTATTAACGCGGTGGGCACTGGCTGCCTGTCAACTCCATACAATAGGAGACCTGTTTAGTAGTACCTCTTTATGCTCTGTGTCCTACTTGACTGAAGGTCATAATGTGACCTATATGGACAGGTTTAATTTGCACCACCTGCACGCCACTATCGGCACTGTTCTTCCCTCTTTCCTGGCTGAACCAGCAGACTTTTACCCCCATTGACTAGAATCATCACGGCCCCAGATAGTTCTTGCTCAGTTTCCCGTCTATACAGTGCTTCTATATGTTTGAAACCCATTTGGGGTGGACAGTGGCGTAGCTAGGCACTCTGCCGCCGTGGCGGTCCCTGCCTTTTGCCGCCGCCGAGCGCCTAAGAGCGGGGGGGGGGTGCTGGCGATAAATTTACCCGCCGCCCCCCCCTTGCTACACCAGTGGGGGTGGAGAAGGCCAGAGCCGCATGGGGGAGGGATCTAGGAAGCTCTTTATCAGACTCAGTATGGTACTATTGCTGCGAACAGACGCATATGGTCTCCAGTAACCATAGAAATACATTTCAAATTCTTGCACCGCAGATATGCCACCCCACATTCCATGGCTACGAGCGATCCCCCTAGATCGCACCACTGCCCCCGGTGTGCGGCCGATCACGTGGATTTCACCCACTTGACATGG
This sequence comes from Calotriton arnoldi, assembly GCA_963921515.1. Taxonomy (NCBI): domain Eukaryota; kingdom Metazoa; phylum Chordata; class Amphibia; order Caudata; family Salamandridae; genus Calotriton; species Calotriton arnoldi. The sequence continues at coordinate 4,909,589 of CAWUFW010000061.1, forward strand.
AACTGAGCACCGATGGTGCACACTTGGATGCAGGACTTGATATACTGTGACACTACAAGTGAAAAACTATGCGTCACTCCAGCTGCCCTCCTCCCCACCTAAGAATATATGGCAACCCCTGAAAGACTATCTCTTGCACATCAACACTATCACAGGTGATAACGACTCGGACTCACTCACATTCAGCTCTGGCAATTGCCAAACAGATAATTGCATACACGTGGAGGCAGGAGAGCCCACCACTCCGTCTGATGCTATACATTTGCTTATTCGCCCTCTATCTTTCTCTTTGTGTTGTCTATACTCCTATTATAATAGCACGGTGCAAACATCCCCAAATAATATGTATCAGCTTATCTAACGATTTATCTTTTCTTCTACTCAATTATATAATGGAACACCCTTGTATGTGTCTTTTCCTTTATGCTGTCTGTTACATCTCACGCATTTGTGATTTTTGACAAAACTTTATAAAGAACTTTTTTTTTTTAAATGTTCTTCAGAAATTGGAGTCAAAAAACAACAAAATATGCTCTTAGGGCGGGTAGAAGGGTGATTTCCATCAAGGTGAATGCTCATTGTATCTTATCAGTGTTCATAATGTATGCAAGTTATTTTCTGATTGGCAAATCAGTTGTGTGGTGCTACGAATAATAAAGCTCCTTGGTACTGAGTTAATGCTAGAAGAATTAGAATATTTCATGCTTTGCTTTTCACAATAGTCACTAACACCAATAGCTTTTTATGTAATATATGTCATATATTAGGAAAATAATGGTATAAAATGCACTACTTAAACCCATTTATCAACACTTCATCTTGGAAGTCAACCTCCCCTGCCCAACACCAATATCCCCCAACTTCCTCTCAGTGGTTGAATAAAAAAAATCAACTGTGGGGTCCCTTAAAAAGTGGGTTTAGTGGTGGGAGCAGTAAGGGGGTGGGAAGATGAGGAGCAGAGTCTGACAGTTAATTTTTTAATTATTTTAAATCTGCTCCCAAAAAACTGGCAACAAGGACAAATGTGCTAGTAGATATTTTCTGGATTCATTAACTGATCACAAATAGACTGCATTTTAAAATATCTTTCTAGGTTAAGGCACCTGATGCAGAGAGCTTGTGTTAGTAAGTTCCAGAGAAAGATATGTACGACTCAAAGTGCTACGAGACAAGACAGCTGGTATCAAATTCAAACCACCTTTTGAAACAAGACACTGGAAAATAACCAGAGTCAAAAAGACTATGGTCTCTGCCCAGTGTGAGGGTGCTATGATAACTCGCAACATCTCCTAGTTCAAAACATTCTGTGAGTCAGTGGGCCACCATGAAGCAGAAATACCCTGCCTCAGTGCTGGGCCTAAATAAGGAGGACCCATTAACAAAAGAGATGACAGTCCCCTGGAGAGGTATGAACGGATGTCTGAAACCATCTATCTGGAGCTCTCTCAGAACTCAGAGACAGAGGCATTGTCTCCCCCTGTTGTTGGGACCAGGCATAGAAACACAGCTATACTCTCCATCTGAACCCAACTCCAACTCAAATGTACCAGGACTTTGCAGTCTGAAGGTGATAAGGCCGAGGCCCGGTAGCTGTCTCGGACCTGGACTGTTGCTCCTCAATTTTTGTATTTGTATTGTCTCTATGTGTGTTTGATTTGTTTGTAAGTTTTGGAGGAATGTTATTTCCACTACACACTTACTTTGCTGTATGAGATGGGGGGAACGACCCCCGTGAGCTTTCTGCAATTGGTCTCTCCCCTTATTACGTCACCAGGCATAAGAAAAAATGGTGCTGGCCAGGAGAAAGGTGTCTCTTGGACTACACAACTTAGTAAAACTGTGTTTGTGTTGTCTCCTGAGAATGGTGCATGTTATGATGATGCTTAGTGTTAAGAATGTTTTCCGTCATAGAGTGTTAATGTCATTCGTGTTGTGAGGTAGCACAGAATGCTAAGGATGACAGTTGTAACCGCCTGTCATTCGAAGCAGTCGTGCTGGCTTCCGTATGAAGAATACTTACAATAAAAAATATTAAACAAGAATACTTACAATAAAAAATATTAAACAAGTATTCACGGGTACGGAATTACATAACAATTTTTGGCGACGATCTGGCAAAAATCTATGCGTCACGAAGAACGCTGTTGCAGCTTGCAGCGGCACATAGTATTAAAAAGAAGGATTTAATGTGATATCGTGAATTGCGGTTGATCCAGAAAACGTACGTTTTATGTGCTGTGTAAAGTTTGGTGAGGGTAGGCCAGCGCAGAAGTATTGCTATAATTGAACTGCTCACAGGCGAAGAGAGGTGTGCTTGATTATTCTACGAGCTTTGCGACGAAGAGTGCCATAGCAAATTTAGCGTATGTACTGTACGGGTCAAGAGTACATTAAATTTGGGAAGAATATAGTTTTAAGCACTGTTTAAAAGCTTACTTGGTATAGAAAGTCAAGCCCCGCGCACACGTACTTTAAACCTTCAGCACAAGTCTTCCTGTGCACGGGTTATGGAATGCTTCATTGGCAGAATCCTGAGGGTGGTCTGCGTGCTGACATCTGCCTCTGAGCATTTCGCGCAAAATAACCAGTCCACGCTGTCACTGAAGCGTAAAAGGCCATTTATTAGGACAGGCTGGTACAATAACTTTATCAACAACAGTAACATAACATAACAGTACTCATAACAACTCCCACTTCAATGTCACACTCACTCCCTTCCCAACTCCTTGCACCCAAACCTCTCTTCACCTTCCACTCCGTGCCCCCTTTCCGTTCTCCATCCATCTCTTCATTTGCCTCCTCACATCCTCCTTTGCATCGCCTGCCATCGCACTCCTGCATCCCGCACCCCTGTCATTCACCCTTCCCCCCCCGAGATGTGGGTGGGCCCGTCCAGGACTCCCCCCACCCTCTCCAAAGTACTGCCAACCAGGGTACTGCCCTCGCCCTCCAACCTGTCCTAAACTGGCATGCTCCATCCAACCCGATACCCCCCTTTCTTATACTTCTGTAGGGTGGGCGGGTGGTCCAGCTAAACTTTCCCCTGCCCTCCCGACGGTGCTGAGGAAACAGGAGAAGGAAGTCACTTCCCCTTCCTGCCCCTTTTATACCCACCCAAGCTCCCACCCCTTCCCCTCCAGCCTGACTTCCGGCGCGAATCCCCCGGGGGAAGACTAGTCTGCGACTCTGCTTCCTCCGGGGGCCGTCATCGCGGAAAATAACCAGTCCACGCTGTCACTGAAGCGTAAAAGGCCATTTATTAGGACAGGCTGGTACAATAACTTTATCAACAAAAGTAACATAACATAACAGTACTCATAACAACTCCCACTTCAATGTCACACTCACTCCCTTCCCAACTCCTTGCACCCAAAACTCTCTTCACCTTCCACTCCGTGCCCCCTTTCCGTTCTCCATCCATCTCTTCATTTGCCTCCTCACATCCTCCTTTGCATCGCCTGCCATTGCACTCCTACATCCCGCACCCCTGTCATTCACCCTTCCCCCCCCGAGATGTGGGTGGGCCCGTCCAGGACTCCCCCCACCCTCTCCAAAGTACTGCCAACCAGGGAACCCCCTTTAGGGCGGTTACCTGCCCCACCTCTTCCGATCGTGCACCTTTCGCCCTCACTCCCTGCGACACCATATGGACTCGTTCCAGAGCTTGCTGATCGTATCCCTCATCTCCATCATGAAGTACGCATTACCCATGCGCGAAAGGTGCACCCCATCGTCTCTGAATACCAACGGCTCCTCCAACCGGAGCCCCGCATGTGCAATCACTTTAATGCCTTTTTCTGTGCAAAAAACCCTCATTGCCCTGTTCAATTTTCGACGGGCCTTCTCCACCGCAGCGGGTTTTACCGCTCCCCTCCAAACTTTCCTTGGCACAAATTCTGTCCAGACAATGCATGTTCCTGCCATTCTGTGCTTCATGACCTCCAAGTCCCTTTGCATCTGTTGCAGGATTGCCAGGCCTGACAATCGCACCAATCATTCTCCCCCAGGTGCAAAACCAGCAAGTCCGGGTATCCCCTCTGTGAAACCATCTTTGTTAGCCAGGGCAAAAGAGCCCCCCATCGCATTCCTCTCTTTCCCCACCAATGCACCTCATGATGACTGCTCCGCAGCCCCAGGTTACGGCCGTATACCTGTTGATCCGCATATTTTGCCGCCCAGTGCATGAAGGAGTGCCCAGTAATCCAGGTGACCGTCTTGGTCCCCGGGCCCCTCACACAACCTACGACAAGAAAAAGATGTTAGTGACCGAACCTTTCCACTCCCACACTCCACATCCCCCCCATTAGCTCCTACTATCCCTACCCCTTATTTTCGCACATAACGTTCACAACATCTCGACCTCCATCTCCCAATCTGTCGAATTCTGTCCCAGGACCACCCCAGACGCGCCGCCACCGTCGCCGCCCCAGTCGCCGCCCCAATGCGGAAAGAGTGTGTCCCAAACCCCTTCGGATCCCGTCCTAGTCGCCGCAATGCCATGCGCAGCACTGCCAATAACTGCACCGCCGTCACCCTGTCTCCTGATGCATGACAAAATATGCCTCCCGTCTGCTTGCCCCTCCCTCGCACAAAGCTCTCCAACTCTCTCACCGGGCACACTCCCTGACACCCACTCTCGCTCAACCATACCCACTTGCCCCGGCCGGCCTGATCCGTCTTAGAGTGCCCCAACCAGATCCCCAATCATCCCCCATCCAACCGAACATCCCCATACGTCCTCCCTTCTTGGCCTCTCATCCCCAGAAGCTCTGACACTCTAAATGCCCCAAAAAACATCCACACCATGCTCAAACGAAACAACGCTACCTCATTAGAGTCATAGCAACAAATAGGCAACGTGCCCAATAAACCCTGTAGCAACTCGAACGTGATTGCTTCCCGAGGCCCCCCCTTTGCCCCTTCGCCCTGCTCCCTTCCCCAGCCCTTCAGCATCCTGCTGAGAATCTCATCCTTCGCCGGGTCAAACCCCATATACAGTTTACAACAGAAGGATACCCCCGCCAGTTTCCCCGCTATCGTTGTTTGTGACAGCCCCCTCTCAATGCAGTGCAAGACAAAATGGATCACTCCCTGCTCCACTTCCTGAATGGACATTTGCCATCTTTCGCCGGTCCAGCCCATAAAGGCTCCAAACTCTGACCAAGCCAATCTGTAACTGCGTCGTGTCGTCTCCGCTATCGACTTCTCAGCTAGGCTGCGTACTCTCATTCCCCCCATGCCCAGATGCCGTCCGGCAGCTGCGTCTTGTAGGCCTCTGCTCCGGGTGCCATTCGCTGAAAACGGCTCCACTGCGAACGAGACAAAGCATCCGCGATGTCATTACTCGCTCCTGGCACATGCTTCGCGCGAAAGACCACATTCAACTGAAGACACTGCAGCATAAAGCTCCTCAACAGCCTCAGCACCCTCAAATCCCGCGCTCTCTGCTTATTGACCAGTTCAACTACTGTCATGTTATCCACGTGGAACAACACCGACCGGTTCCGGAACTCCGCGCCCCACACCGCCAGTGCCACCAACAATGGAAAAAACTCGAGAAACGCTATGCTCCTCCCTTGCTTCAGCCAATGCGCTGGTCATTCCTCCGCGCACCACCTTCCGTCCCAGAAAACACCAAATCCCGCAGCCCCCGCAGCATCTGAAAAAATCTGAACCTGCCAAATCGTTCTGTCTTCCACGAAGTCCAGTGACACCCCATTGAAATCAGTCAAGAATGTCTGCCATACTCTCAGGTCCGCATGCACCCCCATCGAAATCCGCACTCTGTGATGCGGGAGCACTGCCCCAGACATGGCCATGCCTAGGCGCCTGCAGAATGTCCTCCCTGCTCTCACCACCCAACAGGCAAAGTTCAATAGCCCCAACAGTCGTTGCACCGTTCTCAGGTCGATCTTCTTCTCCCCCATCACCCACAGTAGCCAAGCCTGTATGTCCCCCACTTTCTCTGTTGGCAACCTGGCCCTCCACCGGACCGAGTCCACCTCAATGCCCAGAAACGTCACCTGACAGCTGGGCCCAGCTGTTTTTCCGGCGCCAATGGGACCCCAAAGTGCTGCGCCATGTCCTGAAACTGTGCTAGCGCCCGCCCGCAGTCTCCTGACCCTCCCGTACCAATGAACAGAAAGCCATCAAGATAATGTGACACCCCCTGATGGCCACTGATCCTCTTGAATGCCCACTGCAGGAATGTACTAAACATCTCAAACAGGGCGCATGAAATCGCACAGCCCATGGGTAAGACTTTGTCCACAAAAATGGCCCCCCAAACTGCATTCACAGTAACGAGAAGTCCGCCGGATGCATGGGCAGCAAGCGGAACGCCGATTTCACATTGCATTTTGCCAATTCCGCTCCCCGCCCACACACTTGTACAAGGCGAACCGCATCGTCCACTGATGCATACAGCACCCTCGGGTCTTCTTCCGCGATGAAGTCATTGACTGACCTCCCTTCTGGCCACGATAGGTGATGTATCATCCTATATTCGCCTGGCTCTTTCTTGGGGACCACTCCTAGCGGTGAAATAATCAGATCCTCTACGGGCCAGTCGACAAACGGGCCCGCTATCCTGCCTTCCTCAACCTCCTTCGTCAATTTGGCTGCTACCACCCCTGGGAATTCCTTGGCCGATTTCAAATTGTCTGCTCATCTCCGTTCCCTAGGTCCCTGATATTCAACCCGAAACCCCTCGGTAAACCCCCAGTGCAGCTTCAGCGCTGCCTCCCTGTCCGGTTAAATCGAGAGCCACGGGCCCATGGCCTCAATTCTAACTGGGGTAGGCGCCCTTTGGTACAGCCTGCCCTCGACCCTTCGTGGCCCGCCACTGTTCAGATGGCGTGGCCAAGGTAAAGCATTGTGTGAGTGCATGTCTGCCTCCGCATTTGGAGCATTCATGCTTGAATTTACAGGGATATCTCGAGCAGTATCCCTTGTTATAGTTCCAACAAGCCCCTGTGGTGTTTCCTCCCTGCTTTTGGTGTCCCCCCCCGTGCCCCCTGCACTGACATGTCCACTCCCCGCCCCAACATGAGCGGGACGCGTCTGAAAGGTCCGATACGTCACCAGTAACCCGCTCGCCGTATGCGTGGATGCTGACGACTGCGTGGATGACATCCACTGCATCCACAACTCTTGATCCACTTCCCCCCATGGCTTGTCTGGGTTCACACTAATCCTGGCCCGAAACTCCTCGTCGTAGCTCAGCCACGCAAACCCCCCAAAATGCATCTGCGCTTTTCTAATGATGTCCATATATTTCAACAGCGCTATGGCCCTATCCTGATGCTTTTCGCAGTAAATGCTGGCATAGATCAGGAAGGCCGATGTCAAATTCTCCATGTTCACCGGGACCCTAGGATGCCTCGTGAGTTCCCACTCCTCCTCCTTCAAACCCTCCTTCGCTTGAATCTCCCTATGCAGTAGCTTAAACACATCTACATATTCATGCCTCCAAATTCTCCCTCTCGTTTTTTCCGACAGATGGGACCCCAATGGCATCGCCAATCCCATATACGGCAATTTTTTCTGATGCTTGTCTTCCCCTTTCCCGTCTTTTCCTTCCTGCCCTTCCGCCTTGTCCGTTTGGACGCTAGCTACTGTCACCTTCTTGCCCCCAGCGTCCCCTTCCCCTGTCGAGGGTGTCACCGCGCCCTGGGCCCCGACCTTTTGCTCCCGCACTGACCCCTCGCCCACACCCACCGACCGGCAGGTTTTCTTCCGTCCCCCTTTCGGACCGCCGTCCCAAGCAGCCCACCACGTGCCCTCACCTGTCAACGTGGCTTTCGTCTCCCCTTCATGTCCTTTGGCACTGCTCTTCTTCGCGTTGTCCACCTTCGGTTTGGCCTTTTGTGCTGCTGGCCCCTGCAATACACCAACACCTCTGGTTGCCTTCTCTCCCCCCCTCGCACACTGCACACCTTATCCTCTTCCTCACGCAGCTCACTCTCCTCCAAGTCATCACTCTCCTCATCATAGTCCAACACTAAATCCTGATCCACCTCTGCAGGCGTCCACAGCACCTCACGCACCGCCCTTTTTACACCTTTCCCACACTTCATACGCACACCGCCACTTTCTTCACCACCTGCTGCCCCTGCCCACTCCTGCGTTGGAGGGAAGGCCGCCGCTGACCCCCCTATTGCTTCCGACCGGCGTCTCGGGCCGTTTTGCGCCCCACCGGCCCCTCCGCTCTCTTGCCAGCTACCGCCAACTGATCCTCCCTCCCCCCCAGGCTGCTCCAACCTGGGAGGGCCCCAGCACCGTCGAGCCTCTGAGCCGTCCCGGCCGTCCCTGACCCCAACCGGGGCTTCCTGGTCTCCTCCACCCACACCCACTTGCCCCCCGCAGGCGGCCCCTGATCCACGATATCAGCCCAAGCTTCCTCCTCTGACGTGGGAGTGGGGGACCCCTCCGCCCCTTCCACCCCCCCATTCCCCTCTGGCCTCACATAGCTCCGCCCACTTTGCCTCTGTCTCCTGGATGATGTGCCGCTGGTCCTTTATTTTCTCCTCCAGGGACATGTGCTCCCATCTGCGGCCTAACGCCGGTGGGCAGAACCCCCCCTACCCTCTCTCCGGTGGTCCCCCTGAGCCAGGGCCCCAGCACTAGCCCACCTCCTACTCCCTCCTTCCCCCCACCTACGCCCTTGAGCCCTCCTTGCCCACCCCCCAACTGCGCAGTCCGTCCCGTCGCCCCGCGCGACAAATCCATGGGGACCTCTTCCTCTGACCCCCCTCCTGATTCCCGCCCTGCTGCCTGACCCGATGCAAACAGGTCCTGGGAGCTGCCCCCTTCCTCCAGCTCCCCCCCGCCCCCCTCCTCACTCCTCTGACCCCCACCGGTCCCAGCGTCTTTCCAGGCCGTATCAAATTGTTCCTGCTCCCTCCTCAAGGCTGTGGAGCCCCCCGCCCCCACTGGCAGACTCACCTGTAATCCCCCGGGCCTGACTGTTGCTGGGGGACCCCTCTCCCACTCCCCCGCATTCATTTCCAACCTCGCGGGCAGGCTCTTTCGTGGCCTCACTCTGCCCCCGGCCCCGCCCCCGCCCAGACGCTCCTGCATGGCTCGGTGGTGGCTCATCCATACACGCCACCACTGCCGCCGCCACGCCTGCAGACGCGGACCGAGGGGTCCGCGTCATTCCTACCCAGGATTCGTCAAGCACCCCGGGCCTCAGGAGGTCCGCTCTCCCGGCCCAGCACGCGCAGCGCCTCCCTCACCGCCTCAGCTTCCTTTGCCGCCATCACTAACGCGCACTCCAGCGGCCCTTCCGCTCTCCCTCCGCCCCCACGCCGTGCTACCAGCCGACCAGCTGGCAACCTCGCTCCGCACCTCCTCTCACCTGTTGAAATTACCCCGACCTGTAATCCGCTCGCCCGCACAGACTTTCTCCAGCTCCAGCTAAACTTTCCCCTGCCCTCCCGACGGTGCTGAGTAAACAGGAAAAAGAAGTCACTTCCCCTTCCTGCCCCCCTTATACCCACCCAAGCTCCCACCCCTTCCCCTCCAGCCTGACTTCCGGCGCGAATCCCCCGGGGGAAGACTAGTCTGCGACTCTGCTTCCCCCGGGGGCCGTCAGTCTAGAGCGCTGTTCCTTGCAGCTATATTGGGAAGGATCACGGCATACATTCGCGTTGCATCACAGTGTGGGCATTGTGCTCAGTGCGCAAGCCTGGGGAGATTTAAGGAGAAGGGAGCTATTCTCATTTTGAAGTTGGTGATTTACGGTGCTATGCACACCTGATCTATTTCGAAGTGCACGTTGAGCTTAAGGCACACGGTGACGCACACACCAGAAAAGTAAAGACACTCTTCCTTGTTCATTCTCTTTATTTGTACTGCAAATTTAACGGTTATGTGCACACCTTGTAGTTGTGTTGGAATAAAAATGTTTTAGCTGTGCTGTTTATGTATTGTACGTCTTAAGTTAGCATTCGCTGCCCCATTTTATGTTTAGCCGCCATTTTGAACCATGATCAAAACTAATTCTCTCTCTGCCTCTGCTGAAAGCAGCTGTGGTAGTTTTCGTTTCTTCAAGGTTGGGCCTTGCTGTACTAATGAATACACTGTTCTTATTAGCGCATACCTTTCCCACTAGATAGAGGCCTGCTCCCACCTTTAGAGCGGCGGGCACAGGCAAAATGACCATGGCATTAAGATAGCGTGTGCCCGGTCTCAGGATCGAAACTTATCCTTCTGAACCTTCTTTGTCTAGCTGCCTCCAACTGGAAATTTCCAGTCAGGGAGTGTCTTCATTGGTTCTGAATTGTATATAATGTATCACTATGTTTGCTGAAGTCAGTCCCTCTGCAGCAATCCCAGGAGGCTGGTCAGACTGGACTCCGCTCGAGTGTACCTGAATAAATATACTTGGTTTGTATTCTCTACTGTCTGACCGACTCTTCATTTGTATGGAAGGCTGAGAGGTGGTCGCTTCCTTCAGTTGGCTCCATCGGGTGACCCATCCTCACCCGCGGACGGGTGAGGAGGTCGGGCCATCGTCGGGTCGGATGGGAGGACCAGGGATCCCTGCACGAGAGAGTTCCTGAACTGGCAGCTGCCCCATCTGTCTGACCGGTCGGTGCCTCGCCCAGCGGTCATCCCGGCTGGGGTCCTGAATGGCGAAACCCTTGGATCTGACCGTTTGGTCAGAAGAGTCGGCAGTGGAGAATAAAGTTGTTTGACCTTGTCATAAGGTTTCTGCACATACACAGAGCTATGCACAGGATAATGGGACCCCGGAATACAGTGGTTTGCCTACCATATACCGTAGCACCCAAAAACCCCAACCCAACTAGCTTAGCATCCCATTAGCACCCAAGTACCAATGATTAGACAACCCAGAACACGGTATCTTTATCTCAGGACTCGCAGAAGCAAGAACACTCTTTCGTCACTCACTCGTACTTGTCCACAAGGTGCGTAGGAAGAGACACTGGATAGGTTAAAATGTTTATTCCAACTTACGTGCTCTAATGTACAGTACACGTGTCAGTACTAATAGCATAATGCATATGAATAATATAAGCAGCATGGTTACAATTCCATAGAATACAAACGGGGAAAGCATTTCATAACTCAGTGGATAAATGTCTAACTAACATTACCACCCTCCCCGTGCAGTAAGATAGTTTATTATAAAAATAGAAGACCTCTGGGCTTTGACTAGCGAACCCTCATACCTCGGTCTCTAGATGCAGAACTACATCAGCAGACAATCACAGCTCTTCTCCCTGGAAAGGATTCCTCCAAGTGTGTTAAGCGCCAGCAACAACCCCAGTATTAAAGGCACACAAAGTTTCATGTCATTTGCGCCTAATGTTATGTCTGGGTGCGCGAGACTGGCCATATCAGGAAGAACCGAAATACATTGTTATGCGACCTTGTACATGTTGTGCAGTCTGAGCCCAAATCGAACAAGAGAAAAGGTGAAAGACAGAAAGTGCAGACAGCGCAAAAGAACTTGGCAAGAGCAAAGGGCGAGGGAGCCCTGGCTCAGTGTAACGTGCGCAAAGAAAAGCAGCATGGCAGCTAGTCCTAGGCCAACATAACAAGGCAGGCAACAAACCACAAGACACCCTCCCTGGTCAGTCCGGCGTCCAAGACAGAGGGCAAACAAAAAAAATATCCAGTAGAGCACAGGGAGCGCCCAAACGGCGAAAAACAAGTCAATCCATGAAAGTGCAAGTGCAGAAAAAGCCATACCCTCCAAAAGGGCATCATTGGAACCGTCAAAAACATAGATGCCATCCAATCCATGAGATCAAAAGAGCAGGAATGCTCCTCAGCAGAGGGAGCATCCAAAAGCAATGCGGGACAACTTGCGTGATAAACGAAACAGCTTTGTTGTAGGAGATCCTGGGCAGCCGCCCAGATATCCCATTGCGCCAAAATCCCCAGTGCAGCCGCACGCGCCATACAGCCGGCAACGGAACAGTCCTGCTCATGGGCCTCTAAGGGACCCATCAACTGAACAAAATCCGGAACAGACAATGACGAATTGGAGAGGCAATAATCCAAGGTCCAGGTGAAAGGACAGCGGATGCAAGTCATTACAGGTTGCACGCAAGTGAAATACGCAAAGCGAAAGGAAAGAGTATATGACACACTCAGTGTCGCCAATGGCAAGACACCAAAACCAGCCAAAAGGCGCTCACGAAGCAGCTGGAGGCGTTCTGGATCGAGCAGGTCCCATCGGGGAGCAGCCATTGCGCATAAAACAAATTAATAACAGGACACCAGCCGCCAAGGCGATGATCAACGGGAAACCGCCAAAGACGCTGGAAAAAATAGAATGAATAAACGCCGGGATGACACCAAAAATAATTTGGAAGGAGGACACCAAACCTGACCCCACGACTTTAAAAAGTGTACCAGACCCTCTGTGTTAGATGCGTTAAAAATACGATGAATTAACTCCCCAAAATGTTGGGGGAGATTAGTGTTCAAAAGGGCCTGTATTTCACTGTGGGTACTCGCCACCTGGAGAATGAATGTCTCCCGGGCGGACGTGAGCATAACTTCCTCGTTCAATAATAGTGCCTTTATTCTGCTCAGTCTATTGAAATCTGCCTCCATGGTAGGGATGGAAGGCCAAATAGAGATATCAACCTTGCCATGAGGGGGAGGAAAAAGCACATTTTTGCAGCAGACAACCCTGTGCGAAACTGTTACAATGTAAGGAATGCCAGCCTGCAGGCCACAACAGTTTTCGTTATTTAAAAGTAAATAACTACCATTGGAAAGGAGAGTGAAAGTAGGAGAAATAACAGGAGCAGGAATACCTTTCAGCACACAAGCAAGATTAGGAGCGGAAACGCTACATGAGCCATGCAATTTAATGTGTTTACAAATAGCGAATGACCCATAGTCGAGTCGCAGTACTCCCCCGTGAGAAAGACTTCCTTGCCGTCCCGAAGGCATTTATACATGAAAGGCAAGGACCAGAGTTCATGCAGGAAAGCACTGCCCAAGGGCCGGTAACGGCCCACAGGATAATGTTTCATGCACGAGTCAAATTCAAACAAGGAAAAAGGTAAAGCGATAACCCCATGAACTAGCCACACAGCAGAATCGAGTTCTGCAACAGAGAACGGCAAAGGATCCATCTTTTCGATATGTAATAGAGTGTAAGTTGCATCTTTCATGGACATAAATTGCTGTTTGTCAGTTAAGTTAAAAGGTAGAAACAAGGCAGAGGTGTTCAAAAATGCCAAGGAACTTTACCTAACTTGAGCGTTTGTAAAGTCCATGCAAACTGCATAACTGAACGCAATTGATTCTGACCATGATATAACACAGAAACATCATCTTGTACAAAATCAACAACAGAGGACACAATATTCTCTAAAGTATAAATGCGTGAAGACAGGGTATTAATACTATTGTCAACAACAGCAAGCACCTTTTCCAAATTTGCTTGATCTATTTCCCGAAGACGGGAAGCAGCTTCCATTTGTGATAGCTTCCAGAGTTCATTATATGTCTCATAAATGAATCTTTTCGGTCGGGGACCACGAGGTCCCAAAACAAAGTCGGACAGATCAATATTGCCTGAAAGGAGGGACAAATGTTGTTTAACAGAATCAAGGGACGAATGTTGCAGCCATTGTTTGCATAATTTACCAACAGAATATGTAGTGACAGTACGAGAACCGTAAATCTCGGATCAGGCCTATCCTGTGCGTAGCCCTTACCTAAGTCGTGAAAACGCATTTGGCATGCATTAGATGATATAGGCCATACCAACCAGGGTGACTGATCCAGTTCGGAAACATTAAATGAATTATTCTGTAATAGAGCCTGTAGGGTCGTCAGGGACAGGTTAAAACGTGAGCTATCATTGGGAAAACTCGAAAGGGATGGAATTGAGGGTGAGTTTAATTGTTTAGTGGTAGCTAAGCCCCAACACGTAGTTTGATAGATGGAAGCATTTAGGAACATAATTTGGGTAGGGATGAGGCAAGCACGATGCAACGCCTCGGTTCCCTGTACCTGCCATGGCTTGGAGCCCCAAATGGATTTCAAATCTATTGTATCCTCCCAGTACTCATAACCACCCACTGCTAGGGCACTTAAAAAGGAACCCGAATAAAGCAATTTGGTGTGTGTTAACATAATTTTCTGAGTTGACGTGGTATTTAGTCTAAAATAATAGGATGCGGGGTTTGACCGATTAAAATCAGTAAAATAGGTAAACTTATTTTGAAGAGTTTGTGAGCTACCTGGCAAGGGGTTTGGACAATGTTCCCATTGGGTGTAGTTAACAGAACTACGCAGGGCACTTGGCTTATGGAGAAAATGATTACCCCAATGTTGGTAACAATACAAATCGGCATAATTCGCAGAATTCATATATAAATCTTCAGCATTAAAAGATGCATAATATTTTAAATCGGCAAACAATGCTTCAACGGCATGCACATCCCAATCATCAGAATGAATATTATTTTGTACTACATCACCCATTGAAACACGAAGGACATTAGGTACATTAATAATTTCCGTCGGACCATGGATTTGATAGTTCACTGCATCCCATACGATGCCATCAGCAACTGGAAAAGCTGAAATGTTCACAAATGTGTGGTCACGCTTCATGATGTGAGACGAGGAATGAGGAGCCAAAGTTCCAGAAACATAGTCTACAGCAGAGCGTTCAGGTAAATAGTGACCATTGATTAGTAGAAAAAACACTGTGACAAAGCCAATGGACATGAACAAAAAAATCAAGAAAAGTACCAACCAGATGTATGTCCAGGGTGGAATCAAAAATTGTCTCTAAACCAGGATACAAAAATACTGAACTTGGATGGGACTTTTGAAGAGGTGGAATCCGAATCAAAGGAATAACGAGTCGGGCCAAGTGGCGTTATTGGTTGATGTGCCACCGATTCAGATGCAGGATAAGTATACTCGTCCTCGTCGATATTGGTGGACAGTTGGGGATCAATTGTAGTTTCAGGCAAATCAACCATCTCAATTACAGCATCAGCGACCGTTCGTGTAGATGGGGCACGAACATATGTCCGATAAATGGCAGGACAAGAGACCGCTGGTGTGACACTATTCAGGATCGGCCAGGCGCTGTAGCTTGACATTTTCCACTGAGATGTATCTGTTCTCCTTGCGACCAGGAAGCGGTGGTAAAATGACTGTACGTGTTCCCTTCAAGCCCAGAACTGGAACCGGTGCACGAAAAGAGGGGCCAAATTCTTTTTTGTTTTCAACCTTCTCTCGAACCAGTTCTCCAACCTTTGGAAGCCAGCCGGCTACCGGAATCTGCAACGCAGGATCTGTGGCTGAAGGCAAATGTGTAGTTGCAAGTTTGTCTCGGGCTTCTTGTAAGTCCTGTAACATAGCAGAATGGTTATCTACATCAAACTTGGCGGATTGCGCCGCGATGTCTGGACCCTCAAGGTCAGGCACAAACATTCTTATGCCAAAGAGCATTTCGTCTGGGGTCCGCCCACCCAGAGGTCTTCTAGGGAGATTATTAAGTGCACGCTGAACGGTATACAAGTGGGCCAGCCAGTTCCTGCCAGTACCTATAACTCTAGCTGTTAAGGATTGCTTTAAGTCACGGTTCATTCGTTCAACGATGGAGTTGCCCTCAGGCCTATACGGAGACGAAAATTTCACCCGCACCCCAAGCGAAGCCATTGCATCCTTGTAAGCCCTAGAGGCAAACGCTGGACCTTGGTCCGAATGGAAGGTGCCGCATGCGAAAATTCCCACAAAGACACGCAAATCCCTGATTACATTTCGAGCGTCAGCACTACGTTGTGGCCAGACCCAGAGGAACCGTGTGCACGAGTCCACTGCTACTAAGATGTATTTATAGGCAGTGTCTGATGAGAATGGACCGCAGTGATCCAAGTAAACACACCCAAAGGGTCTGTTAGCAATGCAGAGCGGGGTCTGTGGTGGGCGTGTTACCGTGGAAGGCTTAATCTGTTGACAAACATCGCAAGAAAGCACAAAAGCACGGGTGTCTTTATACAATCCACGCCACCAATAACGCTGCTGCAAGATGGAAACTGTAGCTGACACACCTGCATGAGCCGAAGCCATGCCTTCGTGTGCAGCTGATATCAAGGCACTCCTGCGGTCCGCGTTGGGGATCAGCCGATCTCCAACGTCAGGTATTGTTACATAAGGAACCTGATCGGGACTTAATTTGTAAGAATACTTGGAAGGGAAACCTGTAGGGTAATTATCACCTTCCTTAGTTGCAGCAATAGCTGCTAGAATAACAGGGTCAATTTTAGACATGGACCTGGTAACCGCTGCTACTGAACACGTGACTACTGCTGAACGGGCAGCTTCATCTGCCAGATCGTTACCAATAGCGTGTGCGCCCACCCGCTGATGGCCTAAGGTGTGAACCACCTGTGTGAGGGGCAGACGTTGTTGCAATTCTGCCACTCGAACCCAAAGCATTTTATGCTTAATTGTGCTCCCTTTGCGTCCTTGTAGTCATTTTTTGACCAGAAAAACAGATTGTCATTGTAAGATTGTACACAGTAGAAGGAATCACATACAATAAGAGTGGTCTCATCCTGAGAAGCGAACTCAAGCGCAAGTAGCAATGCATGCAGCTCGGCCAATTGTGCGGTACTATCTCCAAGTGTGCGAGTATGCACTGCAGAGGATTTGAACTTTCCATCTACAAAGGAACCCGCAACAATAGCACATGCAGCTGAATAAGCGTGCTTGGACCCAGTGGCCGGTTGCGCCGAACCATCGGTGTAGATCACACATTTGTAATCCTCAAGCGGTAGTAAAAACAAAGGAGGAGGATGAGCGAATTCATACTGCAAATACTCCTGAGTCTGAAGAGAAGAATCAAAAACAAAAGTGACGTCCGAAGACGTCAAGGATGTAGCCCATTGTATCCAACGGGGATGCATTGCTTTTGAGTTCGGTACACTTGCCTTTGTTACTGCCTCTAGGGCAGGACAGGGTGTTACCACTAGAATCCGCTTTCCCTGTGCCAGTGCGCGTTCTTTTAGAATCGCCATTTGCACTGCAGTTAGAACTTTTCGACAGATGTAAAGCGCAATTCAGCGGAAGTGTACAGATGTGACTTGTATGCGATGGGTACTGTATCACCTTCATTAAAGGTTAAGTATGTGAATCCCACCGCCCCCGGAATTATTCTAATCACCAAGTTTGTGTGGTTATCACGAGTCAAAAGATATTTAGACTCCAATAGGTCTGTCTGCAAAGACTGCAGAATTGAGGTATGCTCAGGCAGCCAGCAAGACCTTGAATAAGTAGGTTGTATCAAAGCATACAAAGGCTTGATACGCTGGGCATATTCGGGAATGTAAGTACGCCCGAAATTCAGGAAACCCAGCAAAGACTGAAGTTTCTTCAGAGTATTTGGGGGCACAAATGTGCACATTTTTCCAAGAAATGGGGGCTAAGCCCTTACCTTCGTTGTTGAGCTCATAGCCCAAGAACAGAACGGTAAATTCAGCAATGTGTGACTTAGCAAAGTTAAATTTGTAACCCTGCTCCGCAAATTCAAGAATAATGCGGTCCACACGGGACAGATGCGGAAATAATTGTCGTCCGTCAGATAGATGTCATCTACGTATCGAACATGCGTCTTG
This sequence comes from Calotriton arnoldi, assembly GCA_963921515.1. Lineage (NCBI taxonomy): Eukaryota > Metazoa > Chordata > Amphibia > Caudata > Salamandridae > Calotriton > Calotriton arnoldi. The sequence continues at coordinate 4,927,228 of CAWUFW010000061.1, forward strand.
ATCAATGTCATTTAACAAAGAAACAACACGGGCGGCGAATATACCCGGACTATTTTTGTAGCCCATGGGTAAACGCCGGAACTGAAATAATTTACCACCGGAAGTGAATGCGGTCCATTGGCCACTCTCCGGGGCTAGGTTGTGCGTGTAGAAACCGTTTGAAAGGTCAAGTGTCGTTTTGTATTTTTTACGAACAAGACTGTCTACAAGCGCAGAACTGTGTGTATTCTGCACCGCAAAGTTCCGACAATGAGAATTTAAATGCCGGTAATCCAAAACTAAGCGGTACGATCCATCGGGTTTAGAAACCACGAATAGGGGATTGTTCATAGGTGATACGCATGGTTCGATTACTCCCTGATATTCCAACTGTGTCAGAATTTCGGAGACGGGGCCTTTTGCCTGCCGTTTGATGGGATATTGGGGTTGTGGCTGCGGTAGTGACCGCAAAGGTATTGCATGGGGAGGTGATTCTACATCCCATCCCACATGGTTGCGGTATAACGCTGGAGCCAGGTACACAGCCCACTCAGCTGCAAGTGCTTCAGCTTTGTCTTTTGGGACATGCCGTGAAAAGCTTGGAAGGATTACCTCCTCTCCTTCATGTGCAGCGAGAACGAATGGGGTGGCCAATCCACCTCTGCTAACAAAATGTCATATGAAGAGGTTAGATTTTCCCAAAAATCCCTGTTATTTCACGCGGTATATCACCTTCAATTTGGATGACTATGTTGTAAAGTCTGTCAGGGGTGCCACTCTGGTGTCAGCTGTCTCTACAGTAACGAATGTTTCAGTTGCTGTCGCCTCCATATGAGGACGTAGCGCCTCCTGCACTATGGTAACTTCCGCGGCGCTGTCTAGGAGGGTCACTGCCCACGTCCAATTCAGGAGTCTCGTTCTCACGGTCTGTGGCATATTTCGCTGTTACAGCGGCAACTTTTTCTTTTGAAATTGCGGTCGAGGAAGGTGAAAGTCTTCTGCTTTCCCTCTGACTTGTTGTCGAGGTTGGTCTCGCTCCTGGGGAGCCTCTCGGCCCCTTCCTCTATCTTGCCGTCCTCCTCCACCAGCCTGTGACGACGTCTGGGCCTGTGAAGAACGAGGAGAACGCGTATCAGAGCTCTGAAACCTTTCTGGTGATTTAATTCTCGACCTATCACGTAAATCATAAGTACGTTCAGAAGAAACCGAAACTGGGGAAGCGCCTCTCGACCCCGGCTTCTTTTGTTGCTTACCCTGTTTTTCTGTCTCCAACTTTTTAGTGAAGACTGGTCTATCATCTTTCTCAGATGTACTTTTTGTTTGTGTAATTTGTGGTTGCGATTGAGTTTGCATTTTTACAAAAGGCTTGTTGCCTAGGCTGTTTCTTCCAATTGTTTTATAAGCCCGGGCAATAATTTTCGGTAATTCGCGAGGCCTGTCCAACTCTGGGACCAAAGCCAAAGCATTCGCTACTTGAAAGTTCATAGCATCGCCCTTGACATTTCCAAGGATCAGTTCAGCTACTACATCAAACACTCCCACTAGTCTCATCCCTAATTCCACAGCCGCTTCAGGGCCATGTTCATCCTGTACTTTTTTAATTACAGAGGGTAGAACCGTCATGGAAGGAGTACCAAAACATTTTGAATAAACTGCTGCGAATACCTTACCCCAGTTTTCACATGATGTCAAATCGGGATTAAGTCTTTTGGCAAACTTATCGTAAGGATGCGATGTTTATCCACTGGGGACGTATGTGGAAACACCGCTTCTATCTGATCGAACTTTTCGGCAAGCCAGTAAGGATAATCGTCCTTACTTTGTGGACGTTGCCCATCACAGAATTTACCATGACAGGACTTATGGTAACTCCAGCTGCAATAGCTGGTTGGCCAGCGACTACAGGAGCAGCTCCATGTAGGCTACCTGTAACGTATGTCACTAAGGCTCGATGCACTCGCACCAGTTCGGTATGCATAGTGCGCAGTTCCGCAATCGGTAATGCCAGATAATTTGGATGCGGGGTATACCCGGCCAATACAGGCCAAGTGGCCCCCTGAATTGATAAGGGGCCTAAACGAACTGCGGTAGTTGGTTGTGGGAGGGCGCCATTAAACCAAACACGGTGCTGCCAAGCCGTGAGAGGCACTTCAAGAGTAGTATAGGGTCGATAGGCAGCAGGAATAGCGGTGGGTTTATATTCATGAAACAGCTTATCACCTGCATCCACCGCTTCAAAAGTGATCCAAGTGTAAAACACTTCAAAGTGATAAGCCGGATCGGCTTGAACCACAAAGACCAACTCGACCCCAGCATCGGGCACTCCGTATACACCTAGGTGTTCTCGGATTGGTCCTCGGCTATGTGCAGCTATCGCCACACCAGCCATAACTAAACAATTGTATTCGACAACCTAACAGGGAGCACAAAATGGGTTATGTATGTAACCTTTTTAATAACTTCAAGCTTGAAAGAACCTATAAAACGTTCAATATAGGAGGTATCACCGTCACTTACGCCTCCGGAAGCGTACGTGAGGGTTTTGTGGACAAGCACAAGTACTACTCAAGCGTCTCGCAGATAAGCAGCCCCACGGTGGTCGCGCCATGTCATAAGGTTTCTGCACATACACAGAGCTATGCACAGGATAATGGGACCCCGAATACAGTGGTTTGCCTACCATATACCGTAGCACCCAAAAACCCCAACCCAACTAGCTTAGCATCCCATTAGCACCCAAGTACCAATGATTAGACAACCCAGAACACGGTATCTTTATCTCAGGACTCGCAGAAGCAAGAACACTCTTTCGTCACTCACTCGTACTTGTCCACAAGGTGCGTAGGAAGAGACACTGGATAGGTTAAAATGTTTATTCCAACTTACGTGCTCTAATGTACAGTACACGTGTCAGTACTAATAGCATAATGCATATGAATAATATAAGCAGCATGGTTACAATTCCATAGAATACAAACGGGGAAAGCATTTCATAACTCAGTGGATAAATGTCTAACTAACATTACCACCCTCCCCGTGCAGTAAGATAGTTTATTATAAAAATAGAAGACCTCTGGGCTTTGACTAGCGAACCCTCATACCTCGGTCTCTAGATGCAGAACTACATCAGCAGACAATCACAGCTCTTCTCCCTGGAAAGGATTCCTCCAAGTGTGTTAGCGCCAGCAACAACCCCAGTATTAAAGGCACACAAAGTTTCATGTCATTTGCGCCTAATGTTATGTCTGGGTGCGCGAGACTAGCCATATCAGGAAGAACCGAAATACATTGTTATGCGACCTTGTACATGTTGTGCAGTCTGAGCCCAAATCGAACAAGAGAAAAGGTGAAAGACAGAAAGTGCAGACAGCGCAAAGAACTTGGCAAGAGCAAAGGGCGAGGGAGCCCTGGCTCAGTGTAACGTGCGCAAAGAAAAGCAGCATGGCAGCTAGTCCTAGGCCAACATAACAAGGCAGGCAACAAACCACAAGACAACCTGTGTGCACCAGGTGAGTTTGTTTTGGTTCTTTGTGGATATGGTACCATTTTGGTTTGTCTTTGGTACGGTCTGAGGACCGGTTTTGGTTTGTCTTTGGTACGGTCTGAGGACCGATTTTGGTTTGCATTTGGTACGGTCTGAGGACCGATTTGAATACAAAGTGTTTGTGAACACTTTGCCAGGCAACATAACGAATTTGGCTTACTTTTGAAAATGCCTGGGTTCAGCCGGCTTTTGGTTTCCTGTTGTCGTCGTTGTTACTCCGAATTTTGATATGTATGTGAAGCATGGCCTTGGCCCTACTATGTTTAGTACGCTATGGCACAAATATACGAGGGACAATGCCGAGTTGCAGTGGCCGTTGACGGGCACTTTTGATGAACAAAAAAATTGCCATTTTACAGGAGAAGTTATTTGCAAGAAGAAGTAGGCAGTCTATGTTTGATTCCCTCAGAACATTGCAAAAGGAGGTTAAACAGAGGCGAATGTAAGCAGAGAAAGAGGCCCGGAAGGGGAGAATGCAAACATTGACTCAAAAAGCTGTAGCACATGATAGAGAGAAACAAGAGACAGGGATTGAACGTGAAGATAGGAGATTCCGATTACAAATTGATAAATCTTATGTGGCCCAAGAAGAAAATGATACGTTAGTGGAACAATTGTTAGATACTTGACCTCCACCTCTGTATGCCCCGCAGAGGATATATTCCGCTCTTCCCTCACAGGCCCAGCTACCCGGTTCTTCTATCTCCGCTGTTTCTGCTTCTGTTACTGTTAATCAGACTGCCCTAGCCACGGCACCTCCTGTCCTTTCTTTGCCCTCGCCGTCTGTGGCAACTATGACTGTTAGTACTCCTGCAACACCTATTGCTTCGGCATCTCTTTCGCCTGCTCTTACACCCGCGACACAGCCAGCAGTGACGTTAGTGCCTACTGCCTCAGTCGTCACTCCCACTGTGTTCTTCCATTCCCTGACATTGCAGAGTAGTGGAACACCAGTACGTGGATTTGAGGATAGAGACTGGACAAAATTTAAGGAGCGTATGGGGCGGACGTTAGTCCAATCTGATATGGGAGATGAAGAGAAAAAGGTGGTGGCTAATCAGGCTGCGTAGTGGGCCCGAAACTCCATTTATAGTGTAGAAGATGTGTGGAGTGTGATGAAAGAGTATGAACCTTTTGTACAGCAGCATGCCCTTAAGCATATGTCGGCTACTTTGATCAGTCTTTGGGAGCAGTGTTTCAATGGTGCAGCACAGCAGATCATATATGATATTAGGGATCATGTGTATGTTACTGATATGGAGCCTGCTCATGTCTTTGGTAATGTTGCGACGTTGGTTGTTTATCGGGGAAGGCTGCTTGAGCAGAGCCCCACCCCGGTATCTCAGTTTCCGATGCGGGAGATTCATCCTATCTACAATCCTGAGATACCAGAGCTAAGGGATCAGCATGATCATGTTACTAGGCCACGGGTGGAGGCCTGTTTCCAAGAACAATGGGTGTATACTCCGTGGAAAAGGAGTGAAGTTTTGTTTCTTAAGACTCAGTTACCTGACCCTAGGAAAAATCCTACCGCTTATTATAAGGAATTGACTGAAGCAGCCTCTTCAACAGTAATGACGCTTGCGGATATTGAAATGTTTTTTGGTTTACTAGTTCCGGTCGATATTTGGAGACAAGTACACAGCCAGGATCACGTCGCGGAATTGGGTGGTACCTGGGATCAAATTAAAGCATGGGATCAGGAACGGAAGCCAGGTGATAAGCCTAGAGCAGAGATACTTGCTTTGCCCGGCCGTATTATTACGTATATGCATTCTCTTATTCCCCCGAGAAAGGTTGATTGGGACAAGTTATCGGCTTGTCGTCAGAAGAAAGATGAGAGTGTGTCTGATTTTTTCACTCGGTTTGAAGGTGTGTTTCTAGCTTATAGTGGACAGGATTTGTCGATCGAAGGTGGTGTGCGACTGTTTGTTAACAGATTTGTTTCCAATTTGCTTCCTGAAATTACAACCCGATTGCAGGCTTCTGAGAGCACCTGGTACACATCTTCCCCTTCTGTTATTTTGAATATGGCGCAGTATTATGAACACAGGGAAAATGAGGATAAGGAGAGTTCAGAGAAGAAGCACAAGGATTTGAAGATGAAGGTGTTGTTGCAGCAGGCTTCTAGGGGGAATGGTAGAGTACGTGGTGGTTTGGCCCGACAGCTTCCACGCACTAGCAGGCCCGCAAATACCGCGCCTTTAGGGGCGAATCAGTGTGCGTACTGTAAAGAGTCGGGACACTGGCGCAGCGAGTGTCCGGTGCTTTTGCAGAAGGTGGCGGCCCCTAGAGGACGAGGTTCTCGTGGACGGGGTCATGGAGCTGGTGGCCCTGGGGCGACTCTGTCTGGCCATAATAGTGTTTCAGTAGGTTTTTCTGGTGTACAGGTTGTGAGCCCCATTTCAAAACCCCTTGCGCTGAATATTGGTCCCTTTACTGTGGATTCGCCATTCTTGTTGACGTCTAATTGTGGAGAAAATTTGAGGGGTTTGGACTTGTTGAAGAAATTGCATGCCAGGATTTACTGCTCCCCGGAGGGTGTCTACATGACAATGGGTCCGAATGTTGTGCTACGCAGTGTCTGTCCAAAGATGCACCTCTTCCTGCGGAGTTTAAAGACGTGCCGCCCACACTGTGGGCTCCGGGCCACACAGATGTGGGTTTATTGCAGATATCGTCTGTTTCGATATGTGTCAAGGAAGGTACTATTTTACCCCGTATCCCTCAGTATAAAATACCGCAGGCAGGTGAGCGAGCTTTGTTGCAAATTGTGCGGGTTTCATTGAGAAAGGAGTGGTTGAGGAGACGACTGCTAATGTTTGTAATAGCCCTATTCTTCCCATTCTCAAAAGGACTCCTTCGGGTTCCTCTGATGATCATGCAGACGTTTATCGCTTTGTGATTGTCTTGCGTGAAGTTAACAAGATAGTGATTCCCCAGTTTCCGGTGGTCCCTGACATTACAATACTTTCGACAATGATTCCTTTTTCTGCTAAATTCTTTTCTGTCATTGACTTGAAAAACGCATTCTTCAGTATTCCATTCATCCTGAAAGCAGATATCTGTTCGGGTTCATCCTAGCTGGTAGAAGTTTTAGATTCTGTCGCGCTCCTCAAGGCTATACAGAGAGTCCGAGTATCTATAGTCAGGCATTGAAAGGTCAGCTGGATTCCTTGTCGCTTCCCACAGGTAATGTATTGCTCCAATATGTCAACAACCTGCTCATCGCCTCGGATACAGAACAAGGTTGCAGAGACAGTACGGTTAAATTGTTGCTACATTTAGCTCAACATGGCCATAAAGTTTCCCTTTCCAAATTTCAGTATTGTCGACAGGAGGTCACCTACTGTCGAAGGAGGGTAGTAGATTGACCCCTGAGCGCATCAGTACCATTGTTAAAATGCTCATTCCGCAAACTCAGAAAGATGTGCGCGCTTTCATAGGTATAACTTCCTATTGCAGGCAGTGGATACCTGGCTATTTGCTGCTTACTAAGCCCCTGCTTGCGTTAACACTAAAAGATGTGCATGAACCCCTGCCTTCAACGCCTGAGTGTCAGCAGTCTTTGGAGCAATTAAAAACTGCGCTTTGCTCGGCTCCAGTGCTCGGTACCCCTAACTATGCTAAATGCTTTGTATTCTATGTCCACGAGAAGGGTGGTTGTGCGCTTTCTGTTTTAACACAAAAATTTGGGGATAAGCAACGACTGTGTGCTTATTTCTCTGCTGTGCTTGACCCTGTTGGACGAGCCCTCCCGAGCTGTCTAAGAGCGGTCACGGCTGTGGCTGTCTCAATAAGACAATTGGCTCGACTCGTACTTGATACTGACCTCACAGTTATGGTACCCCATGCTGTGGATACACTTCTGAATAAGACAAAGACGCAGCACCTCACCAGTGCACGTCTGACAGGTTATGAGCTAACGCTCTTTGCACAACACATTACGATCAAACGCTGTGCCACTCTGAATCCAGCCACGTTACTACCCCTCCCTTCTGATAATGCGGAGATTGACATGCATGATTGTATCTTCCGGATGGAAGAAGAGACGAAAGGACGGGTACACCTGACTGATGTTCCCTTATCTGACCCCCAAGGGGAACTATATGTTGATGGCTCTTGTTTTAAATTACCAGATGGCGCTACAACTGCTGCGTACGCTATTACTACGCTGCACACGGTAGTTGAGACATCACTAGTTCCCTATCAGTCGGCCCAAGCTGCAGAGCTCGTTGCCCTTATTCGAGCCTGTGAATTGAGTGAGGGACTAGTTGTCAATATTTATACTGACAGTCAGTACGCTTTTGGAGTCGCCCATAACTTTGGGCGGCTCTGGGCAGAGAGAGGGTTCCTTACTTCCCATGGGACAAGAATTCAGCATGGTCCTCTTATATATAGGCTTCTGTCTTCTTTGACACTCCCCAAGAAATTGGTGATAGTGAAGTGCAGCGCTCATAGGACAGTTATTGACTATGTGGGTAAGGGGAACGCTTTTGCAGATCAGACAGCTAAGGAAACAGCCCGAACTAAGATAAAAAGAATGTTTGTGGCAGGTCCTGCTAGGTGGGTGCCCGAGGTCACCATGTTTGAGGATACACTTGAGAACGTGAAGGAAATACAGAGTGAGGCTACAGTGGAGGAATTAGCAGTGTGGCAAGAAAGTACAGCACAATTGAACGATGAGGGATGTTGGATTGACAAGTCAGGGAAGCAGAGATGGATGTTGCCAGATGCATATGTTCTTCCTGTAGTCACGACGGCTCATGGCCCAGTCCATATCAGTGCAAAGGGTATTTGCAAGTTGTTAGACCCTGTATGGCAAAATGACAACATTTCGAAGACAGCTGAACATTTAGTAAAGTACTGCATGGTGTGCATGATGCACAATGCTGGCAAGGGTACCCCCTACACCACCCGGCAATTTTGCACCACCCACTTTCCCTTTTGAGGTCCTTCAAATGGACTACATCGAGATGGACAGGGTCAATAATTTGAAGTATGTGTTGGTGGTTGTTTGTGCATTCAGTAAATGGGTTGAGGCTTACCCTACTAAAGAGAATACAGCCATTGCGACTGCAAAGGCACTCCTGAAGGAGTTCTTTCCTCGCTTCGGCTTACCCCGTTTGATCTGGAGTGATAACGGAAGTCACTTTAATGCCAAGGTTATCCAGTTAGTTTGCGATTGTTTACACATAAAGCAGAAAGTTCATGCTGCGAATCACCCCCAGTCAGCAGGTTTGGTTGAGAAGTACAATGGTACTCTCAAACTGAAATTGGCAAAGATTCAGGAGACAACAGGGTTACAGTGGCCAGATGCTTTACCATTAGCTCTTTTGTCAACGAGAACTACAGCACATTCTAGGACAGGATTGTCACTCTACGAGGTCGTGTGTGGACGCCCGGCAAATGTCTGAGGCGTCCTGCACCCGCGTAGGTTTTCTGAGATTGAGTACCCTTTATTGACAGATTACCTGTGCCAGTTAACTGAAAATTTGCGTTCTATTCACCAACAGATTTGTGAGTCACTCCCACCCATACCAGAGGGGCCCAGTCACAACATCCAGCCTGGGGACTGGATTCTGCTGCGCAATTTTCAGCAGAAGAAGAGCCTGGAGCCCCGGTAGAAGGGGCCCGAGCAGGTCCTCCTCGCTACCCGGACCGCTGTGAAAGTCCCTGGCCGAAAGAATTGGATTCATTCCAGCCATTGCTGCAGGATACCCTTACCTTTACCCTATGATCAATGGGTGAGGGACAGCATTGGGGACGCTGAGAGTGAGAAAGTGCCTCAGTTCATCCCTTTCGGTGACGCAAAGCTTACATGGACCCAAACAGATGCAGAGAATGATGACATGCTAAATGCAGCGGTCCCTCCGGAGATTAGAGCCATTAAGGAGCAGTTATTTGTTGATCCCTCTGTGCCTGGAGTCACCAGGTACAATTTGCGCCCTCTGCTGAGGAATAGTGCACCAAAGGAGAAGTCAGACTAGTCAGGGATGGACTGTGCAAGTTAGGGTGTACTTTGCTGTAGTACCAAAGGTGTTAGTTTAGGGTGAGGCGAGATTGGTGCACTGTTCTGACATTGGACAGGATAAACTGAATGTGCTCCCTCAGAGGGGGTGTTAGAACTGGGGTCTCTAGTTGGCAGAGGTAGGTACCTTTGTCCAAATAGGGACCCTTGCTTCTAGTCAGGGTAAGGGGGATACACTACTAAAATAACCCTGCTCACCCCCTTGGTAGCTTGGCACGAGCAGGCAGGTTTATCTCAGAGGCATTGTGTAAAGCATTTGTGAACACATACAGTAACACAGTGACAACACTAAAGATGGACACCACACAGGTTGTATTATAAAAATAAGTATTTTTATATAGACTTATCACAAGACCCAAAACGACAAAAATCCACAATACACTATGAAAAATATGACTGTCAATGGTAGAAAATAGTTCAGTTCAATAAAGATGGTAAATGCGACACTCAATGTTCAATGTACCTTTGGATGCATAACGCGATACAAACAAAAGAGTTGCAGGGAAGGTGATGCGTCGGTTCCTTACACGCAAGAACGGTGATGCGTCGGTTCCTTGCTCCGGGGGAGGTGATGCGTCGGTTCCCTACTGCTGCGTAGGGGACGGTGATGTGTCGGTTCCTTACGGAGAGGATGTGATGCGTCGGTTCTTCACCGTCGGTGTTAGAAATGGGGATCTCTGGTTGGCAATGGCTGGCGCCAATGTCCAAGAAGGGACCCTTCTTCCTAAGTCAGAGTAAGGGGGCTACACCCTTTGATAACCCCTGCTCAACCCTGTGGTAACGTAGCACGAGCAGACAGGCCTATCTCAGAGGCAGTGTGTGAAGCATTCGTGACCATACTCAATAACGCAGTGAAGACACCACAGAGGGACACCACACAAGTAACTATAGAAAAAGGAGTAGCTTTATATCAGTTTAACACAAGGCTTGAAGACGATCAACAAGCCACAATGCACGTTAATATAAGTTCACTGAAAAGGCAATAAAGCACTCAAAAGCGGGTGAAACGAACTTAGTTCGAGGCCGGGGTCTACGCGACCCGGTGATGCACAATGTACCTGAGGTTTAAAGGGGCACGGCACGCAGCTTCGGGAGAAAGCCGCGATGATGACAGGCGGACTCGCAGCAGCCGCAGCTCCCAGCTGCAGCGGTCCGCAGCGTGCACTCACAATGATCCTGGGGCGGTGATTAAAGACGGGCTCTCAGTGGCAACAGCTCCTCAGCCGCAGCGGCGCAAAATAGCGATAGCGATGAATCTCGTAGTATAGACCAATGCGGGCTCTCAGCGGCCACAGCTCCTCAGCTGCAGCGGCCCACAATAGCGATAGCGATGATTGTCGTAGCACAGACAAATGCGGGCTCTCAGCGGCAACAGCTCCTCAGCTGCAGCAGCCCACAATAGCGATAGCGATGATTCTCGTAGCACAGACAAATGCGGGCTCTCAGCGGCAACAGCTCCTCAGCTGCAGCGGCCCACAATAGCGATAGCGATGATTCTCGTAGCACAGACAAATGCGGGCTCTCAGCGGCAACAGCTCCTCAGATGCGGCGGCCCACAATAGCGATAGCGATGATTCTCGTAGCACAGACAAATACGGGCTCTCAGCGGCAACAGCTCCTCAGCTGCAGCGGCCCACAATAGCGATAGCAATGATTCTCGTAGCACAGACAAATGCGGGCTCTCAGTGGCAACAGCTCCTCAGCTGCAGCGGCCCACAATAGCGATAGCGATGATTCTCGTAGCACAGACAAATGCGGGCTCTCAGTGGCAACAGCTCCTCAGCTGCGGCGGCCCACAATAGCGATAGCGATGATTCTCGTAGCACAGGCAAATGCGGGCTCTCAGCGGCAACATCTCCTCAGCTGCGGCGGCCCACAATAGCGATAGCGATGATTCTCGTAGCACAGACAAATGCGGGCTCTCAGCGGCAACAGCACCTCAGCTGCAGCGGCCCACAATAGCGATAGCGATGATTCTCGTAGCACAGACAAATGCGGGCTCTCAGCGGCAACAGCTCCTCAGCTGCGGCGGCCCACAATAGCGATAGCAATAGCGATAGCGATGATTCTCAGCCCGCGTTCCCCGCAGTAGACCCAGAGGCCCTGGAATTCTCGACAGAGGCCTCACCTGCGAGTAGAACCCCTCTCAATAGGAATTCAGAAGGCTGATGGGTGAAGTCTAATGTCCCTGAGACTTCAGCAGGAGGCAAGCTCAAATCAGGCCCTTGGGTAGTTGCTTCAGCAAGATGGATGAAAGTTTCAAAGTCCTTTTCCTCTCGTTACATGGACAGAGGTTCGTCTTGACATCCAGAAGTAACACACCGTAGGGGTTTCGGCGCAGATCTTTATACCCCACAGGTCTTTGTTCTCAAAAGTCACAAGTCACTGAACCCAGCCAGAACCAGTTCGGTGTGGTCCTGGAGCACTTTATTTACGAGGCTGCATCCTGCCTTTGAGGAAGAGGGGGTCTGCCATCAGACGCACAGTGGGGGCTGGAGCCATCATTCACCTTGCCAGGCCCAGCCCTGCTCAGATCAAAGGGTCACCCCTCCCCATACTCCAGCTGCAGATCTCGCTATTCAACCCAGGTCGGGCTCAGCCTGCCCTGACCCTCCAAGACCAGACATCCAATACACATAACAGCAGAGCACACTGGACGACTTAGGCAAGAAAATACCTACTTTCTAGAAGGGGTATTTTCAAACACAGAATATAAAAATAATCCTCACTAAAAGATGTATTTTAATATTCTGAGCTCAGGCATACTAAATTCGACTTTCCAAACATGTTCCTTGGGTCAGCTAGGATTATAGGATGTAATAATCAAAACTGCCCATTCTGGCCTAAGGGAACAGATAGCCTTGCAATAGTGAAAAACGAAATGGAGTGTAATTCACTATCAGGACATGCCACACAGACCAAGGCAGGTCCTACCTTTCACATACAACGCACCCTGCCATAGGGATGACTTACATGATGCCAAGGGAAGGTTGAGGGACTGGGAAGTGGGTTCACTTTACAGTCAAAGAATGGCAGTTCTGGACTGCGCACAGACTCTGCGATGGCAGGTCTGAGACACACTTTACGCGCTGCTTATGTGGGTGGCGCAATCAGCGCTGCAGGCCCACCAGCAGCATTCGGTCTACCAGCCCTGGGCACGCACGGTGCACTATACTAGGGACTAACAGGTAAATCAAATGAGCCAATTATGGGAATACCAATTCATCCAGTCAATTTACAATAGGGAGCATTCGCGCTGTAGCACTGAATGGCAGTGGCACAGCGCCCAGAGCATCTAACACCAGCAAACACAGAGGAGACAAAAAACGAAAGATGGAAGGGAGACCCACGCCAATGGTGCCAGGTCTAACACGTGTCCCCTCCAGCTGAAATGTGGGGAGAACTACCCACCCACTTGGGGGTTCTCATCACTAAGGCGGAAAAATCTGGACAGACCATCAGCATTGGCATGTTCTGTACCCGGGCGGTGTTCCACCGTAAAGTCCATCCCCTGTAGGGAAACAGACCACCTCAACAACTTTGGATTCTCACCCCTCATCTGCATCAACCATCTGAGGGGCCTGTGGTCCGTCTGAACCCGGAAGTGAGTCCCAAACAGATATGGTCTCAGCTTCTTCAGTGCCCAGACCACAGCAAATGCCTCACGCTCAATTGCACTCCACCTCTGTTCCTGTGGAAGTAACCTCCTACTAATGAAGGCTACCGGTTGGTCTAGGCCCTCCTCATTGATCTGTGACAGAACAGCCCCCATACCATGCTCTGAAGCGTCTGTCTGGACAACAAATTCTTTTGAAAAGTTGGGCGCCTGAAGTACAGGCGCTGTGCACATGGCAGTCTTCAGGGCGTCAAAAGCTTTCTGACAGGTGTCAGTCCAGTTCACAATCTTTGGCTGCTTCTTAGAAGTCAGCTCAGTCAAGGGTGCAACAATGTTGCCATACCCCTTGACAAACCTCCTATAATAACCCGTGAGTCCTAAAAAGGCTCTCACCTGTGTCTTGGTCTTTGGGGGTTCCCAAGCCAGGAGGGTTTCAATCTTGGGCTGTAGAGGCGCCACCTGGCCGCTCCCAACCTGGTGTCCCAAGTACACCACAGAACCCTTCCCAATCTGGCACTTACTTGCCTTGATTGTGAGGCCTGCCCTTCGCAGTGCCATCAACACTTCCCAGAGGTGGCGCAGGTGGTCCTCCCATGAGGTACTAAACACTGCAATGTCATCCCGGTAGGCGGCACTGAAATCCTCCAGCTCAACCAACACCCTGTTGACCAACCTCTGAAAGGTGGCAGGGGCATTCTTCATCCCAAAGGGCATCACACGGAACTGGTAGTGCCCATCCGGTGTGGAGAATGCTGACCTCTCCTGTGCCCCATCAGTCAAGGCGATCTGCCAATACCCAGATGTCAAATCAAACGTGCTGAGGTACCGTGCAGCCCCTAGCCGATCTATGAGCTCATCAGCTCTGGGGATGGGGTGCGCGTCAGTCTTTGTGACTGAATTGAGACCTCGGTAGTCCACGCAGAACCGAAGTTCTGGGGTGGCACCAGGCGCTGCAGCTTTTGGTACCAAGACCACTGGGCTGGACCAAGGGCTGCTAGAGGACTCAATCACCCCTAAAGCAAACATTTTGGAAACCTCCTCCTTAATGGATGCCCTAACCCGGTCAGTCACTCTGTAAGCCTTGTGCTTAACAGGAGGACTGTCCCCAGTGTCCACTTCATGGACACACCAATCAGTGACACTAGGCACCAGGGAGAACAGATCACTGAATTGTCCCAACAGTTGGCGACAATCACTCTGCTGCTCAGGGGTCAATGTGGTGGAGAGGACCACACCCTCCACTGACCCATCTTGCTCCTTTGCACACAGGAGGTCAGGAAGAGGCTCACTCTCCTCCTCCATCCCAGCATCTGTGGCCAGGAGCATGCCCACTTCGGACCTCTCAAAGTGGGGCTTCAGGCGGTTGACATGCAGGACCCGCAAGTGGCTCCGGGGAGACCGCAAGTCCACCAAGTAGGTAACAGGACTCTTGCGCTCCACCACCTCAAATGGTCCGGTCCACTTATCTTGGAGCGCACAGGGCTCCACTGGGGCCATGACCCAAACCTTTTGACCAGGCTGACATCAGAGTGGCATTCTGATCGTGCCAACGTTTCATCTCTTCCTGGCTAGCTTCCAGATTTGCCTCAGCAAGCTTTCTGAAATGCCGAGTCTGGTTCCTGAAGGCCAGCATGTAGCTAAACACATCCTGGGGAGGTTTCCTGGGAGACTGCTCCCAGCCTTCCTTGACCAGACCCAGAGGCCCTCTTACCGGGTGACCATAGAGTAGTTCAAAGGGGCTGAACCCTAGGGACTTCTGTGGCACCTCAAGGTAAGCAAACAACAGGCATGGCAAGAGGACGTCCCACTTAAGCCTCATGGACTCTTCTAGGCCCATAATCATGCCTTTGAGGGTCCGGTTGAATCTCTCAACCAGCCCATTACCTTGGGGGTGGTAAGGGGTGGTAAACTTATAAGTTACCCCACACTCCTCCCACAGAGACTTCATATATTTGGAAATGAAGTTAGTACCCCTATTGGACACCACCTCTCTGGGGAACCCCAAACGGGAGAAAATCCCCATAAGTGCATGTCCCACCACGGGGGCCGTCACTGTCCGGAGTGGGATGGCTTCAGGGTACCGGGTGGCATGGTCCACCAAGACCAGGATGAACCTGTTGCCCATGGCTGTCTTGGGGTCCAGAGGCCCCACAATATCAATGCCTACTCGCTCGAATGGGGTACTGATAACTGGAAAGAGCTGGAGTGGGGCTTTGATCTTCCCCCCACTCTTCCCACTTGCCTGGCAAGTTTCACATGTCCTGCAATGAGCATCTGAGCTCCTGCGCATCTGGGGCCAATAAAAGTGGGTGACCAGCCTCTCGAAGGTCTTGGTCTGCCCCAGATGTCCTGCCAATGGCACATCATGAGCCAACCCCAGTAGGAAGACTCTGAAGCACTGGGGTACCACCAGCACACGGGCTGACCCAGGCTCAGCAACCTTAGGCTCGCTGTAAAGGAGGCCATTCTCCCAATAGATCAGATGTGACCCTGACTGATCACCTGCTGCCTGGGCCGCAGCCCCTCAAGAGAAGGGCACGTTCTCTGCTGTTCACAAAATTCCTCCCTGGTGGGCCCTCCTTCCTGCTGCCGATGGGTCAGCCCAGGCAGGTCCCCCAGTTCGGCTACTTGTTCCCCGGTAGGCTCCAGGGCATCCCCCTCAAGGTCTGCTCCCTCCTGGGCTGTGGGAACTATGGAGGCCGGTTTCCCGTGCCCCCTACCCCTTCTCTTTAAGGCAGGGGCCTGGGCCATACTTTCAGGCTCCAGGTCCTTCTGAACGTCCTTACTGGCTGCCATGGACCGAGTGGTCGCGCACGCCCACTCAGGCAGACCCAACATTTCCAAGTGAGATTTCCTCTCCACCGTAGCCCACGGGGAGTTCTCTAAATCGTTGCCCAACAGACAGTCTACCGGCATGGCTGGCCTCACAGCTACTTGAAGAGTTCCTGAGACCCCCCACTCAAAGGGAACTTGAGCCACCTCACACTGGCTCTCAGAGTTGTCTGCTGACACTACTGGGCAGAATGCATGGGGGACAACCTGCTCTGGGGACACCAACCGGGAGCTGACAGCAGTCACACTTGCTCCGGTGTCCCTCAGAGCCTCCAACCCTATGGCCATTGATGGTCACCCACTGCCTGTACTTCTTAGTGTTATCAGGCAGCGTGGGGTTAGGGACCTTCTCAAAGTCTCCTAGCGAGACAAGGGTCAATTCTACGGGATCCCACCCACCTGGGGCACCCATCTCCTCCCCTCCCAGGGCTACACTAGCAAGCTGGCGGGTTGGTGCATGGGGTGGTGCATTGAGGTCCCTCTGGGGACACTGGGGATCATAATACCGTGGCCCACTTGACCACATTTAAAACAAGTAAGGGGCCCCCTATGAACAGGCCTACCTGTCGGGGGCACTGGCTTCTTCTCAGGGGGAGACTGGGACACCACCCCTGGGTTCCCTTGGGAATTACTTTGGGGCCCTCTCTGGAACTCCCTCTGTTTACCCCTGTCCCCCCACTTCTCTGCTGGGGACCCTGCCCACCTTTGGCGAAGTCTCCCACATGACCCTTGCGAACCCGGGTGCTCACCCAGCGGTCCGCCTCCTCAGCAAGCTTCCTAGGGTTAGTTAGCTTGCTATCAATAAGGTGCTGGCGTAGCTCTGGAAAACAATTACTAGCTAAATGCTCCCACGCAAACAAATCATACAGTTGTTCAAAGGTTTCCACCTTGCTACCTTTTACCCAGCGATCCATTGCTCTGCAAAAAAAAGACACATATTCAACCCAAGTGGTACCCTCTAACTTCTTACAGGTTCTAAATCTCTGCCTGTACATCTCTGGGGTCAAACCATATCGCGTCATCAAGGCCTCCTTCATATGGGCATACACCATCCTGCTCTCTTCAGGCAGATCCAACAGGGTATCCCTCTCATCACTCACAAAGCGTCCCCACAACTCCGCTCCCCAATCCTTCTCAGGGACCCGGTGGGACACCATTGCTATCTCGTAGGCGGCAAACCATTGCCCAATATCCTCACTCTTATGGAAATCCTTGATGACATCCTTGGGTATATAAACTCTACTCTCGGTAGGTACTAAAGGTATGCTGCCACCAGAGGGGGAGATCTCTAAACTCTTAGCCTTGATCTCCAGCTCTCTCAATACTCTCTCATGCTCCAGTTTCATTTTCTCAAGTTCAAATGCTAACCGGTTATTCTCAATATCCAACTTTTTACTCTCTAGGTCCTTCTGACCTTCTAATTTGGCCATCTCCAAACTATGCCTCCTATCTCTTTCCCTGTCCTCCATCTCTTCTGGAGACAGGCCCTTTGAGGACACGCTAGTACCTGGACTGGAAAGTGCTTTACCTCCCACTAAATCCACTTCGTCATCCTGCTGCCCTCCGGCATTCTCTCCCCCGTCCCCAAGCTCTCCCCCATTCCCGGGGGACTCCTCGCCTCCCACCAGGCCTTTAGCGCCTTCTGATACTCCTCCTTCCTAGAGAGACCTGCAATAGGGACGGTGAATTGCTTGCAAAAAGACTCTAGCTGTTTGGCAGTGTAGGTTTCTAACCTCTCTTCCTCAAAGGTGAGATCCTCTGAAGCATTGGATGCTGGCTTACCCATTGTAGACATAACTGGCTATTACGATCAAAAATACACCAAGATCAAAAACGTATGTGATTGCGTTTAGGTCTGCACTCACTAGTAGTGTACACCAGTTATTGTATGTGGATCACAAATGCAAGTCCTGATCCTCACCGCTGACCACCAATGTTAGAAATGGGGATCTCTGGTTGGCAATGGCTGGCGCCAATGTCCAAGAAGGGACCCTTCTTCCTAAGTCAGAGTAAGGGGGCTACACCCTTTGATAACCCCTGCTCAATCCTGTGGTAACGTAGCACGAGCAGACAGGCCTATCTCAGAGGCAGTGTGTGAAGCATTTGTGACCATACACAATAACGCAGTGAAGACACCACAAAGGGACACCACACAAGTAATTATAGAAAAAGGAGTAGCTTTATATCAGTTTAACACAAGGCTCGAAGACGATCAACAAGCCACAATGCACGCTAATATAAGTTCACTGAAAAGGCAATAAAGCACTCAAAAGCGGGTGAAACGAACTTAGTTTGAGGCCGGGGTCTACGCGACCCGGTGATGCACAATGTACCTGAGGTTTAAAGGGGCACGGCACGCAGCTTCGGGAGGAAGCCGCGATGATGACAGGCAGACTCGCAGCGGCCGCAGCTCCCAGCTGCAGCGGTCTGCGGCGTGCACTCACGATGATCCTGGGGCGGTGATTAAAGGCGGGCTCTCAGCGGCAACAGCTCCTCAGCCGCAGCGGCCCACAATAGCGATAGCGATGATTCTCGTAGTATAGACCAATGTGGGCTCTCAGCGGCCACAGCTCCTCAGCTGCAGCGGCCCGCGATAGCGATGATTGTCGTAGCACAGACAAAGGCGGGCTCTCAGCGGCAACAGCTCCTCAGCTGCAGCGGCCCACAATAGCGATAGCGATGATTCTCGTAGCACAGACAAATGCGGGCTCTCAGCGGCAACAGCTCCTCAGCTGCAGCGGCCCGCGATAGCGATGATTCTCGTAGCACAGACAAATGCGGGCTCTCAGCGGCAACAGCTCCTCAGCTGCGGCGGCCCACAATAGCGATAGCGATGATTCTCGTAGCACAGACAAATGCGGGCTCTCGGCGGCAACAGCTCCTCAGCTGCAGCGGCCCACAATAGTGATGATTCTCGTAGCACAGACAAATGCGGGCTCTCAGCGGCAACAGCTCCTCAGCTGCGGCGGCCCACAATAGCGATAGCAATAGCGATAGCGATGATTCTCAGCCCGCGTTCCCCGCAGTAGACCCAGAGGCTCTGGAATTCTCGACAGAGGCCTCACCTGTGAGTAGAACCCCTCTCAATAGGAATTCAAAAGGCTGATGGGTGAAGTCTAATGTCCCTGAGACTTCAGCAGGAGGCAAGCTCAAATCAGGCCCTTGGGTAGTTGCTTCAGCAAGATGGATGAAAGTTTCAAAGTCCTTTTCCTCTCGTTACACGGACAGAGGTTCGTTTTGACATCCAGAAGTAACACACCGTAGGGGTTTCGGCGCAGATCTTTATACCCCACAGGTCTTTGTTCTCATAAGTCACAAGTCACTGAACCCAGCCAGAACCAGTTCGGTGTGGTCCTGGAGCACTTTATTTACGAGGCTTCATCCTGCCTTTGAGGAAGAGGGGTCTGCCATCAGACGCACAGTGGGGGCTGGAGCCATCAT
Source organism: Calotriton arnoldi (assembly GCA_963921515.1). NCBI lineage: Eukaryota > Metazoa > Chordata > Amphibia > Caudata > Salamandridae > Calotriton > Calotriton arnoldi. The sequence goes on from CAWUFW010000061.1 coordinate 4,946,671, forward strand.
TCACCTTGCCAGGCCCAGCCCTGCTCAGATCAAAGGGTCACCCCTCCCCATACTCCAGCTGCAGATCTCGCTATTCAACCCAGGTCGGGCTCAGCCTGCCCTGACCCTCCAAGACCAGACATCCAATACACATAACAGCAAAGCACACTGGACGACTTAGGCAAGAAAATACCTACTTTCTAGAAGGGGTATTTTCAAACACAGAATATAAAAATAATCCTCACTAAAAGATGTATTTTAATATTCTGAGCTCAGGCATACTAAATTCGACTTTCCAAACATGTTCCTTAGGGTCAGCTAGGATTATAGGATGTAATAATCAAAACTGCCCATTCTGGCCTAAGGGAACAGATAGCCTTGCAATAGTGAAAAACGAAATGGAGTGTAATTCACTATCAGGACATGCCACACAGACCAAGGCAGGTCCTACCTTTCACATACAACGCACCCTGCCATAGGGATGACTTACATGATGCCAAGGGAAAGTTGAGGGACTGGGAAGTGGGTTCACTTTACAGTCAAAGAATGGCAGTTCTGGACTGCGCACAGACTCTGCGATGGCAGGTCTGAGACACACTTTACGCGCTGCTTATGTGGATGGCGCAATCAGCGCTGCAGGCCCACCAGCAGCATTTGGTCTACCAGCCCTGGGCACACACGGTGCACTATACTAGGGACTAACAGGTAAATCAAATGAGCCAATTATGGGAATACCGATTCATCCAGTCAATTTACAATAGGGAGCATTCGCGCTGTAGCACTGAATGGCAGTGGCACAGCGCCCAGAGCATCTAACACCAGCAAACACAGAGGAGACAAAAAGCGAAAGATGGAAGGGAGACCCACGCCAATGGTGCCAGGTCTAACAGTCGGTTTCTTACTGCGCTTCTGTGGCGATGCGACCCGCAGCGCCGCGATGCGATGACGACCCGGTGCAATGAAACAAAATGGCGTCTTCCTCTCGATGCGACACTCAGGGGGCGATGCGTGCACGCCCGACAGCCATGCGGCGACTCAGTGAATCTTCTGAGCCGCGACAGGCCCTGTGACACGCTTCTCCAATGATGCGACGGCGTCTGATGCGACGGCGACACTCTTCTCCAGTGATGCGAGGCGCTTCGGCGATGCGATGGCGACTGCGGCGGCACACTTTCTCGGCAATGCGACGACAGCGGCTGCGGCGGTGACACGCTTCTCCCTCGTGAGTCGTGCTTCCAGCTCCCATCGACACGCAGTCTCTCAGAAGGCCCAACACAACAGCAGGCACTTCAAATTCCCAGCAAGGGAATTCAGGGGAGCTGGTTGGTGAAGTCTTGTGTCCCTGAGACTTCACCAGGAGGCAAGCTCAATCTTCAAGCCCTTGGAGATGTTCTGCAAGATGATGAAAGTAGCACAAAGTTCCTTTCTCCTTTCTTTGGCAATCAGACAACCACTGCAGGCCAATCCCTCAAACAGCACACAGCATAGGGATAGTCTCCTCCTTCAGCTTCTCTGGTTCCTCTCCTCAGCAAAGGTTTGTCTTGTTTGTTCCAGAAGTGATCTAAAGTCTTGGGGTCAGGGCCCCAGTATTTATACCCATAAATCCTTTGTACTCTGAAGGCAGAGGGTCCTGTACCTAGTCCAAACCAGTTCTGGGTGCATTCTGCCAGTGCACACCCTCTTCCTTTGTCGGTGTGGGCCAGGGACATCAGACGCACCACAGGAGGTGGAGCCAGCATTGTGGAAGGCAGGCACAGCCCTATTCAGGCCCAGGTGATAATCCTCCCACCACTCTACATGCAGATAGGTCTATTCAGCCCTGTGCTGACTCACCCTGTCTCCTGGAGTACCCCAGCCCCTGTCACTCACAAAACCAGACATACAATACACAAGCTATCAGAGGCAGGCTGGATGGTTTAGGAAAGAAAATACCTATTTTCTAAAAGTGGTATTTTCAAACACAGAATGTTAAAACCAACTTCACTAAAAGATGTATTTTATCATTCTGAGTTCAGGCATACTAAATTCGTTTTTCTACCATGTTCCCTGGGTCAGTTAGGATTATAAGGTGTTATAATCAAACTGCCCATTCTGGCCTATGGGGACAGGTAGCCTTGCAATAGTGAAAAACGAAATTGGCTGTAATTCACTATCAGGACATGCCACACACATCAGGGCATGTCCTACCTCTTACATACAATGCACCCTACCCGCAGGTCTACTTTAGGGGTGACTAACATGCAGAGAAGGAAAGGTTTGGGGACTGGTAAGTGGGTGCACTTACCAAGTCAACATGGCAGTACCAGACTGCACACAGGCTCTGCGATGGCAGGCCTGAGACACACTTTACAAGCTGCTCCTGTGGGTGGCACAACCAGTGCTGCAAGCCCACCAGCAGCATTTGAGTCACAAGCCCTGGGCACAACCAGTGCACTGTACTAGGGTCTGACAGTGAATCAAATAGGCCAAAAATGGAGTCACTAAGCCGTACATCAATTTATCATAGGGAGCACTTGCACTTTGGCACTGATCAGCAGTGGCAAAGTGCCCAAAGCATCTAATCCAGCAAAAACAGGTCAGTAACAGAGGAGGCATAGCGCAAAAAATGGAAGGGAGGCCCACGCCAATGGTACCAGGTCTAACAGGGGGGTACATTATCCTGAGCGGCGTGGGATTCATCGAGAGCTAGGACTGAGCAAGCTCTACCGCTGGTGCTCAAGAGCGCCAACGTTGATGAACAATAGGAGCCTGTACCAGTGAGGCTCAGACGGACACTGGGAACAATTGCCTTTGCTATCAGTTTTATTGCATTCCTTTTCTTGCTTCATAATGCATCAGTTTGGTCGACCTATTAAGGAGGAGGAACAGCCATTTGCATCACCGCAACTAGCGCAGGGCTGGTGCACAAAGAGTAAAATAGTTTTCTTATTGATAGTTGTGATTGCATTAATAATTGTACTTGGAATAGTCTGGTTTCTGGAGGAAAAGTATCCTGTACATTCCTTGGTTGGTACAACGCCCACTTCCCGTGAGCATATGTTTGTTACTTTGGCCCCTCACAAAGGGGAGCATAGAAAGACTTACACAGATAATGTATAATGCATCAAGCCCATGATGTGTCCCATACAACTAATTGTTGGGTTTGTGGATTGCTTCCCTCAGTTACTCACAAGAGCGATAATTTGTTGTCCATGCCATTGTCATATATTGGTAACTGTGAAGGTTGGTTTGAATTGCTTGTTATGGTGCACTACCATTTCCAACTCTCTACTCAGGTTATGACATCTGCTGACTCTCGCACTGTGGTAGAGTATATACGTTTTCATCATGGATTTACTCCCATGGAAACGCAGGAAATGGAACCACTGGTACATTATCCCCAAAATCCTGTATGAGAATTTATGATAAAATGAAGGACGAAACATGGCTTAGGATGGAAATGGCTGATTTCCAAAGTTTCAACACATCTGAATATTTCCAATCTTTCCAAGATCGTAATGTTACTAAGGACAAACCGATGCCAGTGTCTGTGGTCAACACAACAGCTAGTTTCTGTGTCCAGGGGACAGGGGAGGTAAAGGTGGGGGAAAGTAAATGCAATTTCACCTACAGACTGAGTACGATTAATAGCCCGCCCTTGATCCTACCCCAGAATGTCTATTTCGTCTGTGGATCCCAAGCTCACGTCTGGCTCCCGAGGGGGTGGTCTGGCAGATGTTACCTCTCTTTCCTTCTTCCCCCTGTGTATGTTGCCCTGTCCAATTACCATATAGATCATCGGCTGCAGCGTAGGAGTACGTACTTGCCCGAGTCAGAAGGGTTGTTGACACTGAGGATATAGATCAGACAGATACCACCTGGCAACAATTTGATGATGCTATAAGGGGTCTTTTACCTTTCTGGGGCCCCATGGCTAATAGTCTTCAGCTTCTTCGGCTAACATGAGTTGTGGAAGGGGTTATTAATACAACAGCTGGGATACTGACAACATCACTGCTGAGCTCCAGGCTACGAGATTAGTTACCTTACAGAACAGGATGGTGTTAGACGTCATCCTCGTTGATCGGGGAGGTGCCTGTCGCATCATTGGCAGCAGCTGTTGCGTTTACATACCTGACCATGCCCCCAGTGTGAATACAGCTATACAAAAATTGCATAAACTTTCGTCAGACATACACCAGGAGACAGGTACTTGGACACTATCGGGATGGTTCTGAAGTATGCTAACAACATGGGGTTGGAAGTTCCTTATCTTTTTGGTTGTGGTTACCGGTATCATCTTTACATGTTGCCTCTGCATACACTGTCTCCCGGCTTCTTGCACCTATTGTGTAAGTGCTCTGACACCTAAAAAAAAAAATATCCATTTATGATACTAATGCTGAGATCATGTTGCAAAAACACATTAATGAAATCATGCAGATCGACGAGGGTATCTTTGAATACTGATTATGTGTGCACCAGCTTATAGTGATGGTTCTTATCCTTGCCATATGTTATCCGTTTCTAGATAGTAACATAAAATTGTTAGCGAAGGCTAAAAGGAGGGTCTGTTGGAATAAAAATGTTTTAGCTGTGCTGTTTATGTATTGTACGTCTTAAGTTAGCATTCGCGGCACCATTTTATGTTTAGCCGCCATTTTGAGCCATGATCGAAACTAATTCTCTCTCTGCTAAAAGCAGCTGTGGTAGTTTTCGTTTCTTCAAGGTTCTTCACTATGTTTGCTGAAGTCAGTCCCTCTGCAGCAATCCCAGGAGGCTGGTCAGACTGGACTCCGCTCAAGTGTACCTTAATAAATATACTTGGTTTGTATTCTCTACTGTCTGACCGACTCTTCATTTGTATGGAAGGCTGAGAGGTGGTCACGAGTGACCCGGGTGGCCCTAATCGGGTCACTTCCTTCAGTTGCACATGTGCTATTTTAGTGGCTATGGATGCTTTTAGCCTGTTGTGAACTATGTTGACAGGCACACCTGACAGTGGAATAGTACTGGTTGAATACACAGAGTATTGTGTTAGTGTATTATATATGTATTCATTACTTGCATTTGCTTTTTTTAGTTCTTTCTCTTGGTTAATTGTGTGCTTATTAAACATTTTGTCTTACACCTCCGCAACCTTTCTTAGCAACGACTGGGGAACCACCAATTAAGTGGTAGGAATGGAGAGAATATTTCTTGAATTATATTGAAACAATTGAGGAAGCAGATGAGTAACTTACACCAGTATGAAAGAAGAAATTGTTATTGCATGCTTTGGGTCCACAAAGTCTTAAAGTTTACAATCCTATGGAAAAAAAACGATTGGCAAGTGACATTGATGTTTTACAACATGCTCTAGAAGATTTGGATGTGTATTAATCTACTTCGGTATGTGTAGCCATTGATCGTCACAATTCTTTTAGTAGAAAACAAGGGAAGACAGAGACGATTGAAGAATTTGTGGCTGATCTGAAAAAACTTGCTCTGACATGTAAATTCGGAGTATTACATGATGATTTAATACGGGATCAAATCATTATGCATGTTAATAATGAGGGGTGCAGCAAAGGCTGTGGGTGTATGGTGAAGGACAGCTTATGGAGGTAACAGCTCTAGTCAAAAAAGCTGAGATTTCTAATAAGTATGCGAAGGCTATTAATATTGAGTCAAAAGATGAAGAAAAGGATGTGGTGAGTAAAGTTAAGCACAAAGCTAAAAAAGATGTGAGTAATCTTAAGGGACCAAAAGAAAGAAGAATTTAAAAAAGAAGAACATTTTTTTTCCAGATGTGGAAGTAGGGATTATCTAGCCTATAGTAGGAGATGTCCAGCCAAGAATCAAAAATGTGGTGAGTGTGGTGTAATAGGACACTTTGCTAAAGTCTGTAGGGGGTAAAACTGGAAAAAAGTTGTTATGGTGCAGACTGGAAACAATGAATCTGAATCAGCAGAATCAGCTGGGGAAGGCACTTCATTCTCTAAAGTATGTGACTGTGCTTTAGGTATTGAGTCACAAAGTGAGAAAACTGTGAATCATTTGAGTGTGCAGTGTAGGAATAAACCAGTTTGCAAAACAAAGTTAAGGGGTATTGAAAGACTTATAGTAGCTGATTCAGGGTTCCCTTATACCTTCATTGATAAAAGTGTATGGGAAGAGAAATTTCTTGGTGTTTTGGGTCCTGTATTATTACCTTCAGATGTTACCCCAGAAAGCTATACAGGTGAACGAATACCATTACTTGGGTACAGAGAACTGACTTTTGAGTTTAAAGGAAGGAAGGATACAGGGAAATTATATATTGCAGGGGAAGGTCCATCGGTCCTGTGATGGATTGATCAAAAGAAGTTGGATATTACATTGGATCAAATAGTCCTGAACAGGTTCTGGTCATGTGTAATGAGCAGTATGGAAACCGGTTTAAGTAGGAATTCCCAGAAATATTCTCAGGAAGGGTGGGTGAGCTGGAAGGCTATGTACACAAAATATTTCTAAAGGATAATGCTAAACCCAAAATGCATAAGTCTAGAGAGATACCATTGGTCTTGAGAGAGGAAGTCAACATGGAGTTGGATAAGCTGCTTCAAGGGGGTATCATTGAAGAAGTGGATGCCTCTGAATGGATTGCCCCATTAGTGGTAGCCCGTGAGGCTAATGGGAAGATCCGCTTATGCATTGACCTGAGATATTTAAATGATAACATTGTGGTGGAAACATTTCTGCTTCCAAAAATCAATGAAAAGCTAGTAATGACTAAAGACATGAAGTGGTTTTCGGTGGCTGATTTAACATCGGTGTACCACAAGGTAAAGTTACACAAGGAAAGTAAATGTTGTACAACTTTTATGATGCCACAAGGGTGTTACGGTATGGGCGCATGCCTTTCGGCTTAGCTTCAGCAGAGGCCGTTTTCCAAAAACTCATGTATAAAGTATTTAAAGATGTTTCTAGAGTGATCTTCTTCCAAGACGATATATTTGTCATGGGGAAATCTAAATGTGAACATGATGTTAGAAGAAATCGTGTTCTTGAACAGTTAAATAGTCATGGGTTACCAGCTGAGATTTCAAAGTGCAAATTCAGTGTGCAGACTTTAGATTATTTAGGACATTAAATTTCTTCAGAAGGTATAAAACCAAAAAAATCTCTTGAGTGCGATAAAGAAAGCTCCGACACCAGAATAAAGATGAATTGAGGTCATTTTTAGGCCTGGTTGAATTTTCGGAAACTTTGTGTAAAGTTTTTCAGAGAAAACTTACAACTTAAGGCAATTACTGAAAAACAAAAGTAAATATGTATGGTCTGATGTTCTACACAGTGAATTTGAGAGAGTGAAAGAAGAAATCTGCAATGTGAAACAACTGAGTGGGTTTGATCCCAAGCTGGATTGCGTGATCACTACAGATGCAAGCAATAAAAGCCTAGGAGCTGTATTGTCACAAAGAGATGGTGAGGGGATGGAATTTACTGTTGCCTATGCCTCAAGAACACTTTCTACTGCTGAGGAAAGATATTCTATATCGAGAGGGAGTCACTTGCGGTAGTTTGGGAGTTGGAGCACTTTCAGATTTTCGTGTGGGGATTTCATGTAGAGGTGCGAAGTGACCACAAACTCTTCATGAAAGTATTGTCTACCGAAGGTCTACAGAAAGCTACACCGAGAATAGCAAGAATGTCAGTGGGACTTCTAGATTTTAGGTATACTGTACACTATGCTGGGTGTGAAGAATCAGGTAGCAGATTGCCCGAGTAGAATACCCTTTCCTTTGGAGAGAGATCCTTAAGTATAAGAGGAGTTCAGTGTAGCTTGGACTGCGGAAGAGATGAGAAATGCTATCAGCAGTAAAGACTGGAAGGGTGCATGTGTTGAAGATGAAGTCTTGGATTGCGTTAAAACGTACATTGTTCAGGGTTGGCCAGAAAAAAAAAAGGTTAAGTATGGATTATAAATGTTTTTGGGAAGTAGGTGATGAATTGTCAGTGATGGATGACAATGTATTGAGAGGAGAAAAAGCTGTGCCACCTAAAAGTTTGAGAGAGTGTTTACTGAGATTGTGTCACGATGGACATTTAGGGATAGTGAAGAGCAAAAGAAGAATCAAAGAAAGTTATTGGTTGCCAGGTCTGGCTGTTGACGTAGAAAGAATAGTCATGAATTGTAATCTGTGTATGAGTGCAGATAAAACGCAGACTTTGTTGGAACCTTCGTTCTCACCTGTACCATGCCCTAGTATGGCGTGGGAAACTTTAGGATTCTATATCATGGGACCCATTTGTGAACAACAAGAAAGGTGGTTTGTTTTGATAGCGATTATTTCTCCAAATGGCCGTAAGTGAGATTTGTGGAGAAAGTTCACACGGAAAGTATTGTTTCATTTATGGATGAAATGTTCCAAATGGAAGGTCTACCTAAAAGGGTTATTACAGACAATGGTGCACAATTTAAGAGTGATGTATTGGAACAGTTTTTACAACGGAATGAAATTGAACACAAAGTGACTTCTGTTTATCATCCCAGTGGTAATGGTGAAGTCGAACGTGTTAACAGAGTTATTAAGGACTCCCTACAGTTGGACAAACAAAAGAACCTTAACTGGAAACTGGGGATCATGAAAATGTTATGGATGTATCACACAACACCTACTGTTACTGGTTATAGTCAGTTTACTATAATGAGACGAAGGGTTCCCTTCACTAAAGACAATCAGGGTTGGTTGCTTAGTTCTAGACTTAGTCATTGGTCTCCCGCTAAAGTGAGAAAAAACATTATGGCGTACCAGGAAAAATATAAAAAGGCCAAGGATGAGAAGGTGAGAGTAAAGGACACGGGTTTGGTGAAAGGGGACATGGTGCATGTTAAACTACAAAAGGAATTGAGAGGGACTCCTTGTTAGCCAAAGGAATAGGGTTCCATATTCAACAAAGAAAATATAAGTTTTTCCTTTGGCAAACCAATAATCACTACAGTCTCATTGATCACGCCCTTCAATCATCCTTACTAAATAAAAGAAAATATACTTTCAAAAGTACTCTGCCACTACGCAAATATAGACTTACAGTCATACAAAATATTTTATTAAAAACAATTATAAAAACGTTCTCACTTCACAGCATTAAGAACCAAATACAGGTATGGATCAATCACCCAAATATTACATAGGGCCTATACAATAAATTAAAATTGGTATAATATATAGAAAATACACCAATCCTAAGAGAAAGAGGAAAATAGGAAAGGATATAAAAAGTAGTAGAGAGTATATATTAGACAGTACAATTTGTCATTCACAAAACCTATCTATAACAAAGTTAAGTTAAGGCTGGAACTCGATGATAAATGAATATTTCATCTGTTGGACAAGCCCACGTCACAGATTAGGGACCATGAGCGTCGACGCGTTTCGATGGTATCGTCCTTGTTTACACCATCTTTATCAAGACCATCACTTGAACTCTCATTGTACGTTTTTTGTATAAAAATACATCGATATCATACACCTATAAAGTCAAACCCCTCAGATCATACTGGTAGTCCTCGTATTTTATAATGATCGAGGATCTGTTGGACAATACTATAGTCCTAATGGATATCTTTTCCCAAAGCTGGGCCAATCCTTTAAAATATATACACCTCACAGATGGGCTTCCTAGTCATTGCCATGTCTTCCTGGATATTTCACAATGTTTTATTATTTAGTCCATTGACTGTGCAACCACCTACAGTCTTGATGCCTCAACGTTCCGTGATGGTGCCGGTGTGTATCCCAGTCCTGCTTTTTTTTGTTAAACTACCCTTTAAAGCAAGAAAAGGTGAGAGTAAATCTTCCAGTCCATTGGAGATATTGGAAAGGTTTACTAATTTGGCAAAATTGAGTGATGAATGTGTGTGGCATATGAGTTGCTTTGTGAAATGTAGGAATAGTACAGAAGAGAAGTTTGATGGTTTTGAAACAAGTAACTTTGATTGGTTAGATGATCAGCTTCTGAATGAGAGAATTGCTCTCAGGGAGATAGAGTGTGAGGAGGAGATTGGTTCTAATCAATTGAGTGAACATTCTGATGGTGCAGTGTCTAATTTCAATCGACTGGGTGAGCAATCCAGATGTGTAGAGTCAAATGTCAATGAGAACCCAACTTCTTTAGAAGAACCTTGCTGTAGCAAATATATAAGGGAGATTAGACGCCCAGGTTATTTAAAAGAGTACACCACTTAAACTTGTGAATCTTCGAGAATTGTATTCTTTTTTGGTAAAAGCAGTTCTTTGCATGAGTACATATGTTATTAATATTTTTTATGATTATAATCTATTGTTGCATACCCTATTTGAATATTTAATTGTAAGAAAGGGAGATGTGTTATGATGATGCTTAGTGTTAAGAATGTTTTCCGTCATAGAATGTTAATGTCATTCGTGTGGTGGAGTAGTACAGAATGCTAAGGATGACAGTTGTAACCGCCTGTCATCCCACGCAGTCGTGCTAGCTTCTGTATTAAGAATACTTACAATAAAGAAGATTAAACAAGTATTTACGTGTACAGAATTACATAACAGTGTACTCACTTGTGAATGCAACATATGCACTAGTCAACATTTAGTTTCCAATCTTTAAAATCTGCAAATCAGGGAATGAAAAAACAAAGTGGTCACCGTCTTCCTCTTCCCTTGAGGTTTAGTCAAACAATACCTCCCAAAGCCACGGGGTCATATATGGGCTGCTATGTGGTTGGTCCTGTGATCTGTGCTTAATTTGTTTGCTAAATGCTGTGATGCCCTCAGGCAGGGCTTTAAGTGGGATAAAATAACTTGGGGTCTCTCAAAGGGGCATGATCAATGTAATTAAGGACATCGCTTAAAAATCTGTTCTTAGCATAGTGTACCGTCTGACTGGTATTTTGCTGCTTCTATCATTGCATCCACATATATAATACAACAAGTAACATTATACCTATAACAAGCCAGCACTATTGACTTTGTCAATGGTTGTTAGATACATAAGCAACAACTATGGCTTCGTTGTGGATAATATGAAAATCCTACATTTCTGAAATGATGAGACTGTGAAAGAACTTTAACGAGTCTTTTTGAAGTTACCTCAAAAGCAGTAAAGGGTATTACTGCTGGCGAGTTAAAAAAAAAAAATTCATCCTGAGGGTGAGGACGAAAACGGAGAGCCCGATAGGAGCCCGTCTCAACACTACCTTATTAGCTCAGTACCGGCTGGACCCGGCCCACTAAAAGCCCTGGACTAGGGTGAACGCTACGCATTATAAGTTTTGCTTCTGTTCTGTATATTTCAAAATAGAGACTGATGTTATAGGTAGGGATACCGAAGCAATTGCAGCCTGTTGAGCTGATAGAACACGTACGAGTCTACAGAATTAAATGAGAAAATGTGCAAACATTTAAGGGTTCTCTTCCCTAGGGTTCTGTCAAAAAGACACCTTCAAATGAGGCCACGCTTTGTACCGGACTGTCCTTTAAACGACACTAAAAATAAGAGGAAAGCCAACAGTAATTATGAGCTACGTCACGTGACATTGTTACTAAGGAGCATGTGAAGAAGATGGTGGAATGGGTAGGAAACAGCGTTTGAGCTCTGAATTTGGAACGTGGGTTAAATATGAAGCGAAAACAACCCATAATCTGGCCAGTGTAAATAAATAAACGGCCGTTTTTTTGGGGGAGGAGACTAAGAAAAGTTTCTCACTGAATCTAAAATGGACGACGCTCGTCGTACAGTACGAGGGGAACGGCCAGTAAATCTGCCATACACGAACTGCTTTGCAGCTACCGAGGTCTGTAAGTCTGCCTCTGTAGAGCGCGCTCTGCATCGCCTTCTTTCTTTTTTTTGCTGCGTCACCGTTCTACTGCCGCCATCTTGGGAGCCGGAAAAGTTCAAGTTCAAGAGCGGATTTTCCACACACAGAGAGAGAGGAGGAGGGGTGGAGCAATTAAGGAAGTTCAGATTTCATACGTTTCACCCGTCGTTCCGCACTTCCACTCTTCTGTAATCTCGCTGGCAACAGTCTAAATTCGATTTTAGTAAACTAGTTCAATAGAGTTTGAGTGCGCGCTCGTTTTTAAGAACTGCTTTAAAAAATAAACCCCCTTTTATTATACTCAGTTCCATGGTGTTTCCTTCCCCTTCTGTGCGCGCTTAAGACCGGCGGTAACTTTTTTCAACTATCGAATTACGGCTTTAAAAGTAAAATAAGTGAGGAAGGAGGAACGCCGCCGCATTTCGGAACAGAAAACCAGTTAATGCTTGAAATGGAAATGTAGCATCAAATGTTAGGTTTGTTGAACGTATAAGCCGTTTTATATGTTGACGCCAAGACGAGTGTTAGCCCTTGCATCCGTTCGGGGTCCATTTTTAAATTGAAACAAAAAGCGGGCTGTAGAATACGAAAACGTTTCAAACTTGACCGTCACCGCATCCAAGTGCATGAATGCGCGATTTAAGAGTTACTTCACACGAAGCTTTGTCGTGACTTTTGGCAGGCAAACCTGAAAGCATTATTTTTCTTGAGCGGAGCTAAGCCTACATTGTTAAAACTGACATCGATGGAATACGCTTGAAAACCACCGTCCATTAGCAGGCGAGGCTTTTTGCCAGTGCCCATAGAAGATAACTGTAAAGCTCGGACCAAGCTTTCCCTAAACTCGGGGTACAATATGGCGAACGTGGAAACCTGCTACTGTAAGGAACAACGTGACACCCAAGGGGAACGGCAGTGTTCTGAGAAGTTTTTGCACGCGACCCTGGCCTAGATTTATGTAATTTCCCCTTGAAGTGGCGGGCAGGAATTTTACATTTTGTGTAGATTCTCCAAGTCTCATTAAACCTCCAAGTGAAAGAGAATCGTTATGGTTGGGTGTCGGGCAAGGGTGGTTAAACGTTTTCATTTATGTGTAATGGCTCGATTTTAGCTTTTCACGCCAATTGTGAGAGCATCATAAATATACACACTTCCCGCAGGCATGCTTTTATATTCGGATGGATGTTCATTCACATGGAATCGATAAATAAATAATTGGGGAAGCCAGAAACGACGGGTTCCCTCACTATGCCAATTAAAACCAGTGCAATGTTTGCATAATCGTCGGAGGAATGCCTTCTCTCTTTTACTAAATACAGCTGCAATGTGAAACAGTTTTAATCCCACATTATCATCTGATATATTTTCAAAACGGCTAAACGCAGCTATTGTTTTATCTTTTTAGATGTTGTACATTGTAGCGTACGAAAACATATCCATTCCAGGCAACTTTTGGCGAGTTTCCTTCTAAAGGTATGTCTATCTTTTGAAGTAGTTCAAACGTTTGATGAGCTATTCAAATGAACTGTGACCCTTGAGAAGCTGATGTTCTAACGTCGCATGTAGCGAGATTGATGATGTACTGTTTCGTTTTTATATAGTGTCACCGCTGCATTCTGTTAATTTAAAATGTTGACGTAAACGCATCTAAGTTGGTATCTAATGATGCATGGTCTTATTGGCCAATATGGCAATTGGCAGTGCCCGACAGGCTGATCTGAAAGATCAGTCGGTGTGTGGGCCCGTTTTTATGTTGGTTGTTTGTGGGCGCGTTTTATGGTTTAATGGGCCAGTTTTTACTTTTGATTTTCCTGATGTAACCACAAGCTTTGCCTGTAGCAAGCACAAATGTAAGCAGTCTCCCGTATTTTGCAAAACACTTAGACAAGGTGCCATTACAAGTTCAAAACTGCTTTGATTTGTAAATGTGGGCCACTTTTCTTTAACTATCCTCTGGTGAAACGACTTTCATTTTGGTGCCCGGGCTTATTTTCTCTCAGTACGACCCTGAATGATGCTCATTCAAATACAGAGTGTAGTGTCCGCAGCCGGGTATGGGATACGTTTCAGCCTACGAAATGCTTCAAAAATGGGCACGTATTGGAACATAACTGGTGGGGCGTTGGGCATTACCTATGGCGATGAAGCAGCAAGGGCGGAGTGCATGTTTACTTGTCCAGGTAATGTCTGCAACACATAAAACCCTGCATCATAGCACTTCCCACCGTTAACTGGGGGACTTGACGTGCTAGCTTTGGCAGCAAATACACTAACATTGGAATTGAGGGACTTGGGGCATTCATTGACAAACGTGTTCGGCACCCTTTAACGAACAGTCTGAAAAACGGGTGCACGTCTTTTGATCGTATGGTATCACCAGGAGCCATGTGGCGAAAGTCATGTAATGCTGTTTTATTCATTTTTTTTTTTTTTAATCGAGGTATGGCTACCTATGAAGCTGATTGTTTACTTCATGTTATACTCCAGATAAAAACATATACGCTTATAGTAAGTAAGTACTCACTTACTTACTATACGCGGATAGTATTACAGCTAGTAACATTTCTTGCTGGAGTACTGTTGTAACGTTCCATAAAATTGTTTCTTGTAATCCTCCTTAGTGTAGTTGGTTAAATTGGACAATTCTTAAAGTATCAAGTGATTAGCATTCATCAACACTCTTTATTTATTTATTTATTTATTTATTGAAAGGGTTTGTGTAGCACGAGCAGGGCCCTAGAGCACCAGAGCGCTTTCTACAATGGAGCACAAGCAATACAGAAACATAATGTGAGTAATTAAAACAATGTTGAAAGATTGGTTTCCAAATATTCTTGGTTGCTTTAGAGATAAATGAAAAAAAACACAAATGTACCATTTGTAGCGCTTGAGGATACGGTTGTTTTATATCAAAAATATATATGTCATTTTAACGAGAAAATAACAGTAAGAGCAATGCTCTAGTATATTGATGGACTATGTTACGTAGCGACGTTTTAATCAACAATGTTGTATTTCTTTAGATAATATTTAACAACTTTATATATTATATGGCTTCTGTAATTATTTTATTTGTTTTGTCATCCAGAACGCAGCTAACTAGGTAAACATTCAATACATTTCGTTTAATTGACTGTATTTGTAATTCACGATATATATATATATATATATATATATATATATATATATACACATACACACACACACACACACACACGTTTGTCTTTTCTTTGTGATAGCATACATTGAGCTATTCCTGTAGCCTATTATCGTAACATCTGCACAAAATGTAATACAAACGCTATTTGATTTGTGTATTTCTTCACATTGTGAATTATTCGTGTTGTCTTTTTCTTTACAGTGTTGTACACATTTAAATTTGCATATAATGTAAATTAAAAATCACCAGACGAACATTGTTGCAGTTCTATCTTCAGCGCTAATTTGTTCTCCAGTTAGCAGTTTTTCTTGACCAGTTACAAAATGGTTTGTATTCACACTTAATGTATCTTTGTCCTTTCCCCCCCGATCCCAGGTGACACATCTACGCAGTCTATTAACGAATGGGGCCTTATTCATGCAAAGTATCACCAACGTCTGCTTCCAGACACGTTTCTATAGTGGGCTCTTGTGCGTATATTTTCACAACGTGCATTTTGTTTAGTAGCCGTGTGCTAAAAAAATATTTTCCATTTTAAATTTGTAATACACATAATAATGCCATAATATTTGGATCTCGATTTTTATATGGTTAAATATGAAGGTACCTTTTATAAAACAAACACAACTCCTGTATTGTGCATTATTTTTACTCGGTTTGTTTTGAACTTAATTCACATAACGCAGCTAAATATGTAAAATAGAAAATGCTTCCAGTATTTGAAAACAGTTCATTTAAAAACAGCAGACAATTCTTCTAGAGGAAACTTTGCTTTCATAAATTTTCTATGAGGATTCTGTTTTCGTATTTGGAAAGCCTTAAGGAAATGCAAGTTTAAAATGCCGCACTGTTTACAATTATCGGAGACTCTTAAGGAATTCCAAACTGTACCACGGGACGAGTTTACTGAAAACGAATAATATGTATTTGACCTCTTTGAGCATTCCTAAAACATGGAGTATGCATTGGAAGGGAAGTTTTCCGACTGTGGAAACACAGGCATGCAGGTAACGAGAGACTCGAGAAATGCAGAAAAACGAATTGTTATGTTTAAAAGGGTGTGTGCTTCGTTTCCTGACGTCATAAAACGCACACAAATTAGTCATTGTTTTATAAGCTATTTATTTCGAATACGTAGGTGTATGCCGCCTATATTTTTATGGTTTTTGTTTGTGTTTATGTAATTTACACTGTGTATATTCACGATATATGTGGGTGGCTATTGTTTCACAGTGTTTTCACAATCAACTCAAAAAAGTGACGTATTTCCCATGAATAACAGATTTTAAACCATTTTACGGTACAATTTTTAAAGCCATGTAAT
The DNA here is from genome assembly GCA_963921515.1 of Calotriton arnoldi. Taxonomy (NCBI): domain Eukaryota; kingdom Metazoa; phylum Chordata; class Amphibia; order Caudata; family Salamandridae; genus Calotriton; species Calotriton arnoldi. Next base: position 4,962,934 of record CAWUFW010000061.1, read on the forward strand.
ATAATCAATAACGTTTTGAGGTTACAAGAGTAATATTATTGAATAAGTTGCTGTACTATATTTTGATATTTATTTGTATGAGCGTCGATATACTTCACAAGCCCCCACTTAAAATCTTCTTGGATATTTTAAATGGCCATTTTGAAGACATTTTAAAGTGTGTATCTCTATCTCTCTCTCTCTCTCTCTCTCTCTATATATATATATATATATATATATATATATATATATATATATATATATATATATACACACACAAAAAACGAGTTTCCTGTGGAAACTAGGTCCTAACTATAACTATCTACTGGCGACCGCCAGTAGAATATATATATATTTGTGTGTATATATATATATATATATATATATATATATACACTTTAAAATGTCTTCAAAATGGCCATTTAAAATATCCAAGAAGATATATGTACATATATACAGTTAGATCCACTTAGCGACAAAACTCTTAAAAATTGAGCCCCGACTATTAGAATACCTATTTTGAAAAAAAGTGACGTTTTATAGAACGAAAGAAACCAACGATAGTATTCGTGTTTTGGGTGTTTCGCATGTGATCAGTATATCATGTTCTGTGTGTTGTATGTGTTCGTAATGACCTTAACAATTATGGCTTGCCGATTTAGACGGTCGTTTAACGGGGTGATCTCTAGCTTCATTTTAGCATTTATACGCGAACACTTCGATAAATATCGGTCACCAGAACAAGTCTACTTGTGGTTCAGTTAAATTGTTTGTACCCTGCGTACTACGGTTTCGGAAGCGTGTTGCACCAACACATTTCACGAGTCCGTTTTATCGCAGCACGTCTTTGCAGCTCCTGTTGCAATGCAGTCGTGTTGATACATTATTCATTCATTTGCTCAAATGATAGCTACTTTATGGTACAGCAAATGTTGGAGCGGGTTCTAAAACGTTGCAGTACAATGATGACCATGATCTTTATCATTGTTATTATGACTGACACTTTCTTTTTACATCTTCGGAATGGGTATGGTAGCAGAAAATTGTTGACGTTTCCATTTCGCCTTTTTTCTTCTTGCCACTTGAGGGTGCTATTGACACGACATTGTGCCTTTCTTTTTAGCTCAGTATTGCATAGCTATTTTGCTGTACGATTTTAACCCGGTTTTATCGACTTCCCCTCTGTCTAATCTCTAAAATATTGTCACAGCGCCCGGACATCTTTCTTTTAATAAAGATGGGGTTCGGTGTTCAATTCTTCTCAAACTGAGGATGAAGAGAAACCCCGGTCCGGCGTTAATCGGTCAAGACAAACAAAGGTGATTTTCTCCTATCATTGCGGAACCCATTTTCTCTCCTGTTTCTGCCAAGTTATTTAGAATTTGTATATTTTATTCGATCAAATTCGCTAGGTGTTTTTAGTTTAAAGTTCGGTTGAGGAACTACCTTTCAATGGCTACAAAATAATTTTATCGTATTTTTGCTTAATATTTTTTTAATACTGTCAATTACAGGAACATCCCGGGCTACAAAAATGAAAGGCCCTTATGAAGCTCAGATATGCACAGAGCAAAAACATATTGCACAGTATTATGCTTTTGCCAAAGTTTTTCTTTCCGCTAATTGGATTAACTTTCGACTGTAAACAAAATGTAAATCCTCGTGAAAATGTTTACAAATACTCCACGAGACAGGCACTGACTGATGTATACATTTTGTTCTCTGTCGGTGTCAGTGCAGCCGTAAAGTGGAGAGATAAGCGAGTTCTCAGTATTGAACTATACAGTATGCTGAAAAAATTAAAATAGTGTAACCAAGGAAAGTTAAACGAACCCGTCTTTTACTCCTTTTAGTCCTAGGCCCCCAAAACTATAAGCTCTTTCATGGTTACCGCCAGTCTTCCTTTACCCTAACGTTCATCGTTACATTAGCATATATCACGCCTCCGTATTTCCATACAAATTATGCACGCACTGTATAGAAAAATATATCACGTTTTACCAATCAAAAAGTGTACATGAAATGAATGACTCGCCAAGTATCTTGGTATGGAGTGGTTAAGTAAGGTTTATAATAAAATGGGACATCAGAAAGGCAGTCTCATGAATGAGAACTGAACTGGGGAAAGGAAAGGGACAATTTATTTACTCAATAGAGCTTTGTCAATCAAATCAAACAAAGTCAACCTACCTTTTTCCTTAAATCGTTAGTAATTCCAAGAAGCACCAAATGAGTCCTTTTTATGTATTTACTAGTCCCACTTAGTATTCTTTTCTAATGGCTTCAGTTTGTCAAATGGGTTGATATGCATTGATTCACAATATACCATATATGGATTCAGAATGGTCATCACGGATCAAATTTGTGGAATTTTTCTCTTTGCAACTACCAGGGCTTTTGTCATGTTATAGTCCCAGAGCTACCTTCCATTTCGAAGCAGTATTACCAAGGCTCTCCCAACTAGGGAGAGTAAACGAGTTTGGCGGGGAGTCTGGGGCCATCCTGTGGTTGTGGCGTTCGCCCCCGGGCTGGAGGTTGGCTGGGGGTATAATTGGGCACTTTAGATGCTCCCCTGGAAGCAGTAATGTGCTTCCGGGGGCCCGAGGGGTAGGACCACCCCCCTTAAAAGAAGCTGTGATGTGGTGGGCAGGTTTCTTTATTCCTGCTTGCTGCGCCGCCGATGCCGACATGCTTTAGCTTCTTCCCCACAGCGACGGCCATCTGTTCACGCCCTGCCCCTGTGAGCTGCACGGGCTGAGATCTTTTTCTCATCTGACCAGATTGTATCCATCTATTGGTGGTGGCCCCAGAAGGCCGAAGGATGGTGAAGGTAAGGGGGTGGGAGGGTCAGAAAGTGCGTCAAGACCCGTTTTGGGGGCTAATTTGAGGGACCATGAGGTCAAGCACAGGCCCCTACATTGGACGCGTTAGTCCTCTAATCCACCAGACTTGTTTTTCTAGTCAATTTTGGCTGAGCGATTCACGACCCTGGTGGCGCAATTGGTGTGCTACCAGAATAGAATAGAATGTGCGCATAATGAGTTTGGAGGCAATGCGTGGAGGGATTATGACAGAGTTTAGGAGAATTAAGGCCACTAGACCTACGCTGGCTTGGGACCAGATTGATGTGAACACCTGCCTGTGCTTTATGAAGCTGCAGATGTTTGAGACTGAGCCTAACAGCTCTTTTGGTGGCCTGGGGGGTAAATGGTAGTCCAGGGGGTGGGGCAAAGAAGGGGTCTTGTTGGGATTTCAATAAAGGATCCTGCTCCAGTGCCCCAGGGATGTGCAAGTTCAAACGCTGTTCCTTCTGCGGCCTGCTGTCACACCCCAAGTCCAAGTGTTTTAAAAAGACAAAGGATATAGGTCCCAAAAAGCAGGAATAAACATCCACTATTGGTCAAGGCCCCCTCCTCTGTTAACTGGCAAACAGTGGTGGCATGGTTGAATGTTTACAGCAATACAGCGGCAGCACAGTCGTTAAGGGTTTTAAGAAAGGTTTCAGGATACCTGGCTGAGGGCTGTGTGGGGGTAACATACTGCTAAAATCAGCAGTCATTAAGGGCTAATCCTAGCATTGCCAGGAATAAGATTTTGAAGGAGAAGAACTTGGGAGGGTTGCAGGTCCTTTTCATTCCATCCCACTTGAGAATTGTGTTGGCCCCCCTTAGGGGTGGTACGGAATAAAGACCCAGGGGAGTACTGCTTGATAAACCACTTATCAGCGACTAGGGTCAATCTGTCATTGAGGCTATTAACGGAGCAGTATGCTCAGTCAAGCACTCCTCACTGGATCAAGCAAGTTCAGTGCTTCAGGAGCTGGGGCCTAGGGCATTGTTGACAAAGGCAAATATAGAATCCGCTTTTAGGCTGCTACCAGTGTACCCGGATTACTTTCATTTACTGGGTTTCCAGTTTGAGGGCGCCCTCTATTTTGAAAAGTGCATGCTCATAGGTGGTTCGGTCCTCTATGCTTACTTCAAGAGGTTTAGCACTTTCTTGGAATAGGTATTTAGGCAGAGATCGGGGCACCAGTGGGCACTGCATTACTTGGATGACTTCCTGTTTTTGGGTTCCTCGGGCATGGCAGTGTGGGAAGGTGTTAGAATCTTTCCAGGAATTGATGGCAATATTTGGAGTACCGTTAGCACAGGCTAAGATCTATGGGCCGGCTACAACAATTGAATTCCTGGGTATAGAATTGTATTCCGAGGCAGGCAGGTCTAGGCTTCCCCAGGAGAAAGTCGAGGCGTTCACAAGGGCATTGGAGGAATGTCTGGCTGCTAAGAAAGTGACATTGCATCAGTTGCAGGTTGTGGGGGGGGGGGCAGTTGAATTTCGCTCTCTGCATCATACCCCTGGGCCACCTATTTTCCAGGTCAATCGCACAGGCCATGTATGGCCTGAAGTTGAGGCACTATCATACTAGGTTGTCAAGTGAGGTCCGTTAGGTTATGAGAATCTGGGAGACATTTTTGAGGGATTTCAATGAGGCAGTGGCAAGGTCAAGCTCAGCTAAGACCAATGGGGAGTTAGGTTTGTTTAAAGAATCTGCAGGCAGTGAGGGCTTTGGCGCCATTTTGGGGGCATCTTGGTGTACCCAACGGTGGCCAGGAGAGTAGGTGGAGTCTGGATTAGTGGCAAACATTGGTTTCTTAGAGCTCTTTCCCATCTTGCTGGCCCACACCATATGACCAGAGCAGTTCCGCAATCACTCAGCGGTATTCTGGTCAGACCACATGACTGGTAGAATGCATTAATCAGCAAGCGGCCAAGCGTAAGATGATCTTGAGGCTGTTGAAAGAAGTCATAATGCTATGTCTGAGGCTGAATGTCAACTATTTTTTTGTAAATTTGTTTATTCAATTAAAAAAAAAAATACAGACAACACTGCAGCATATCATCATGTACATTCATATCATCAAAGTGCGATGAGTGCTGAAGCAGAACAGGAGAGGCCCACGTGAAGGTGAGAGGATAGGCAGGAGACAGAACAATCAATCATTCAATTGATAAACAGAATTCCAAAGATTCTAATGTGCCTGTCCTTGATCGTTAAGCAGAAGACCAGTTCAACGGCTATGCCGAAGTGGAGCCACTGGGTTCAAGAGGAGCCAGCAAGCGCCTGCTCTCCTACAATATATACCCAGCTGGTACAGACCCTAAGTCTAGCTCCCCAGTGGGAGCAGTGTTCATTTCGCCCGGCCCCCCCCCCCTTCCATGTGCTGGATCCACTCCACCTCCCAACTCTGCCCTGTGTTCACCCAGTGCGTCCAGCATGCTGCACCGGACTTGGAGATCTCTTTCCGCATGTTCGTCAGTGCGTACTCTCCGGAGTCTACATTCCTCGCTGCCACCCACTCCAAAAAATCAGTCCTACACTTAGAGCTGGCGAGGTAGGACTGGTCTAATGTATGGCTACGCAGCGTATCGCCAGCAGGAGGCCCAGTTGGGCAAATTTTTATCTCATCTTTCTCCCCTTCTTGGGAAAAGGTAACGGCCCCAGCAGGCAGTGGCGTATTGAGAGTTCCACAGCAACCCCTGTTACTTTGCCTACCTCTCTGCACTTTATTCCAATATGTGTGTAGTTGCATACAGGTCAGTGCAACATGACAAAAATCTGAAGGTCTTACCCCACATCTGGTGCAGCTCACCAATCTTGTTGCATATGCCTTATGTAGATGACATGGTGTCCGATATGCATAATAAAGGAAATAAAACTGCACCAGCTTGAAGTGGGCATTACTAGCCACTTATGCTTGAGCTCTACTCCACTCTCTGTCCGAAAGAGGAGACTCTAATTCTCCATCCCAGGCTACTCGCTTCAGGGTGACATTTGTCCATCTATCGGATTTTAGGGGCTACGTTTGACTGAGATATAATACCCTTTAAGTAGCTGGGGTCCAATATTACCTGTAGGACTTGGGACTGCTCTGGTTCACCTGATAAAGTAGTCCAGATCTCAAGGGCTGTATGTGATATGCTCGCATATTGCAAAAACTGTCTGTTATTTACCCCATAGTGCATCTCTACGTCCTCCATGGTCATGAAGTAGCCGATCAGAAACAAATCACCCACATTCTGACAGCCCCCCCCTCTATCCAACCTGCAACGTCCATGGAATCACGGACGTGAAAAAAGGGGTGCAACCACCAAAGCGGGAGAAGCGGAGTGTAGGGCACCCGCTTTATAACTTTCATGACAGCCGTTTCCCATGCTTGTGCCACTTGAGTAATAATAAATGGTGTTGCCGGTGGGAGCTTATTACTGCTTATCAGTAGTTGAAAGTTTATATGTCCCAGTTGACCCAGAAAGCAATCCCTTTTCCCAATTCGGGCCGTCGTTGCACCACATCACTGCGTATTGTAAGTGGCCCGCTAAATAATACAACTGTAGATCGAGGAGTCCAAAACCATCCCCACTGAGGTCCAATTTCAGGATCTCCAGACAAACCCTACTCCTCCTGCCCACCCAAATCAGGTTTACCAGTAACTTATCTATCTGACTGAACATCTCAGATGGTAGGACACAGTATGAATTTTGCATCGTATGGCGGCAGCGGGGTAAGAGGACCATTTTGCTCAGTTACTCTGCCCATCACTGATGGGGGCAATGTAGTCCAGAACCGGATAGATGTTATGAGGCCGTCCAGTACTCTGTATTCAGCGCATATTGGAGACGTTGGCCATTAGCGATCTGCAGACCGAGATACCGAAAACTTCGAGCCTCCCATGGCATGCCCACCGCTGGGATCTCGGCTTCATCCCTGTCTGCCAGGGCTAACTGGGTAGAGCACGTCTTGTGGCAGATGACGCAGAGTCCCGACACTGTGCCAAAGAGCGCCATCAGCTGCATAAAAAGAGGTACGGAGTGCTCGGGGTCCTTCAAATATATCAACCTATCTTCTGCATACATGGAGTGTTGTCCCCCACTTGAATGCCCCAGTACCACAGTTGATTCTTGAGATCTATTTCCAGTGGCTCCATTGCCAGCGCCAACAGGAGCGTCGACAATGGGCAGCCCTGCCGCGTAGCCCTTTCGAAGCAAAAGGCTTCAGACACCTCTGTTCCTAACTGCACTTTTGCAGTGGGCGATTTGTACAATAGCTGTACTCATGACAGGAACTTAACTCCCAGTCGCATGAGGCGCAGGACTTCCAAAAGGTACGACTAGGACAGAGTGTCAAACGCCTTCTCTATATCCAAGGGCACCAGAGCTGCTCCAAAGTTGGAAGCCCGGGTTTCATGCATCACGTGTGACAGTCTACGCAAATTCATGTGGGTGCCCCTCCCCGGTATGAAGCCACACTGATCCACCTGCACTAAGTGCGTGATAACCCGACCCAACCTGAGTGCCAAGAATTTGGCGAGCAGCTTGATGTAAACGTTTAACATGGAGAGCGGTCTGTATGATCTCTGCTGTACAGGGTCCTTGCCTAGCTTTGGAAGCACAATTATGACAGCTTCCTGCATGTGCGTTGGGAGTTTACCAAACTTGCGTGCTTCCAGAAGGGTCTCCAGAAGTTCCAGGAGTAGGGTGGCAGAGTGAGCCTGATAATACTTAACCGGGAGCCTGTCAGGTCTTGGACATTTCCTACATTTCCCCCTTGCCATGGCACAAAGAGCTTCACCCAGCTCTACTAAGGTTATGGCCGCCTCAAGCCCCTCTGCCTGGGCCGCTGTCAGCTGGAGAACAGTCACTTGATTCAAAAACCCCTCCACCCCAGGAACCTCCACAGGTGCCAGAGCAGTATATAGCTCAGCGAGATGATCACGTAGTAATCGGGTAATGGCCATTTGACCCATAACCATCGAACCATTTGGTCTGCGAAGGGCAAGAATTATTGGTGGTGGGCTTTCTCTCTTGAGTAACCAAGCCAACAGTCATCCCCATCTATTGCCTGCTCTATGAAGGCGTTTCCTGTAATATTTCCGGACATGGCAGTCCAGTCTCCCAGACGGTAACCACCTTCCTATGTGCCTCTGCCAGTGATGCCTCGCCCAACTCCTGCCCCTGCATTTGACATTGCAGCCCTGCGAGTTGTTCCTCCCTTACTCTCAACTCCTGTTCTAGTTTCCTCCTGATGCCATATGTCTTACCAAGGCTCACACCCCTGACAACTAACTTCAATGCCCCCCATTCCTGACTGCGAAATCTTGCAGTTTTCCAATTTGTGCCGATAAAAACCTTTAGCGCATCCTGCATTTCAATAGCATATTCTGGGTCCCACAGTGCCTCAGGTTTAAACCTCCACAATAGGATACAGACCCGATGACTCTTCACCGTGCACTGCAATAGTAGGGGGGGCGTGGTCAGAGAGAAACTGTACCTGGTAGGCCACCTTCACGACATTGAGTGCTCCCTCATTGGTGAGGAGGAAACGGTCCAATCTATTATGTGCTCCATGAATAGGGGAATATCGAGAGTACTCCTGTGTTGTGGAATGAAACTCCCACCACAGATCTACAAATTGAAGCCTGTCCATGACTTCGTGCTACCCAGCCACCATGCAGTTTCATGCCCATTGTGGGCGGGTGGCGGTCCAATTGCCCTTCCACAACACAATTAAAATCTCCCGCCCAAATAATTGGTAATACGGCATATCACAGTGACTCTGTTTCTATAGTTCTGCAGAATTCTCCATCATCAGTGTTAGGAGCATAAGCATTAAGAATACATAACTCTCTGCCGTCCAACATACCATGCAACAGTATGTCCCGCTCGCCCACATCTGCCAACTGTCCTCGCAACTGGAATGGAACCCCCAAGAGCCACCCATATAGACGCTCCCCGGGAACAGGAGGAATAGGTAGAGGAGTTCTGCTGCCCTGCCACTTTTTAGAAACTGAATGTCAACTTTAAGTCAAAACATGCCTGGTGTACTGAACAGTGCAGCAGATGCTCTGTCTCATTTTAAGATGCAGGCTTTCAGGTACCACCACTCAGAAGCAGCGGAGTCCCCTTCCCTGTTCCCGGATCAACTATGGCGGCTTGGTGCCCAAGCAAATCGGACCTTGTGGCTACCAGATTAGCGGCCCGGACGAGGCGTGCACGTATTGTTGCACAGGACCCAAGGGAATGAGTGCTGTCTGCTGGGGAATCTTGAAGTTTTTAGGGCACACTGGGCAAAAGAGGCTGTTGATCCTCTTTTGGTTCATGAGGACGGGATGCCATTGACAACGTTTCAATTGGCCAGGCTACTCAGTAGGGCCCTGGTGGCAGAAAGTTTGGATCCTGCAGAGTATAGTTCACACTCAATTTGGATTGGTGCAGCCACTGTGCTGGCAGGAATGGGGCTGGCGGGACAAACGGTTCAAAGGATAGGCAGGTGGATGTCTGTTACAAGCACTATGTGAAATTGAACATGTTATAAATGTCTTGGCACTAAGTTTGTCCCATCCTTTATGGTATTCTCCTGTCAACAGTAGCGGCTGTTTCTGGGAGGGTTTAGTGGGTAGGGGGTGATGGAAAAAAAGGACTTACCTGGAACGGCCGGCTGCTGCCTGTCCTCCATCCCAGTCCTCCTCCTTCCTGTTTGCAGTCCCGGCCGGCAGCAGGAAGCACCCATGTACACAGGCTCCCCTGAGCCTGCAGTGCAGCATTGTGATTGGTCTGAGGGCCGTGGTTCAGCGTTCGGACGGGGACAGGGAGCCTACTCATGTTCCTCACCAGGCTGTGTAATGCAGCCTGGTGTGGAACATGCAAAGTGCGCACAACTGTTTGGCCGGCCCAAGAGAGCCGGCCAAACAGTCATTAGCACTTAGGGAGTGTAAACCACTCCTCCCCCTGCACTGGCCAGCCCCGCTCCCACCACTGACTGCAATAGGGAAAATAAAATGATAATAACTTTACATTATTATAATTATATTTTTCCTTTTGAGTAGTAGGGTGACGCTCCTCTGTCTTAGTGGAGGAGCCGGCACTGCCTGTCAACACTGGTGGTGAAAATGATAAGGTGATGCGGCTCAATACCTCATTGCCTCCTGTCAATGCGGGAGCAAGAGGTGTTACAGATGTGCTGGTGTTGGGCAACTCCTAAGTGAGGCGGGCAAAGGTGTTCTTTTCTACCGCTGACTAAGCCACATGGGCAAACAGGCCAGATATCAGCTTACTTTCTATGGTCAAGGAGGTCTGCGCTTGGCCAACATTTTTCTTTTTTGGAGTTTTATATAGCGCGAACTCGACCCAAAGGTATCAGAGCACTTTACATGAGCACCAGTTGCGTTATAGACGAACACACACATTTTTTGTTAAGCACAGGGAGATTAAGGGCCAGATGTACGACTCCCCAATTTGCGAGTCGCAAATTGCTTCGCATGTCACAATTTGCAACTCGCAAATTGGGATGCACAACAGTGTCTGAGACGCTGCTTGCGATTCCCAATGGGGTCGCAAATTGCATGCCTCATGCATATTAATGAGGCTGTCGCAATTTGCGACCTCCTTAAGAATGGCTGGCACTCCCAGGAATGGTGGCCTGCTGGGGTCAGCAGACCACCATGTCTGGGACTGCTTTTAAATAAAGCAGTTTTTAAAAGAAAATGCAGCCCATTTTCCTTAAAGAAAAACTGGATGCATTTAAAAAAAAAAAATGAAGCTTTTCAGTTTCATTTTTTAAGGGCAGGCAGTGGTCCCTGGGACCACTGCCTACCCATAAAAAATATTTTTAGAGCCACTCACAAAGGGGAAGGAGTCCCCTGGGGACCCCTTCCCGTTTGCGAGTGGTTTACCACCCTTCTATGAAGGGTGGTAAACTGCGACTGTTTTGCGACCGCAATTGCGGTCGCAAAACAGTCATACATAGCTTCAGGAGTCGCTATTAGGAAGGGACGCCCTTCGAACGCCCCTTCCTAATAGCGAGTCACTAATCCTATTTTGCGAGTCGTAAATTGATTTGCGACTCACAAAATAGGATTAGTACATGGGCCACATGTTTTGTGTGGTCGCAAATGGGTCTAAAACCCATTTGCGCCAGCAAAAAACATTAGCACATCTGGCCTCAAGTGATTTGCCCAGAATCACAGCATGTGGAGCGTCCCTGCCGAGACTCCAACTCGGTTCTGCCTGCTTTGAGGTTGACCGCTCTAGCCGTTAGGCCACATCTTCTCCCCTAAGAACTGCATTTGGAAAAATGGCGCCCCAGAGGCTTCTGTGTCCAGGGATTGTCATTGTACATTTGGGAGGCAATGACTTGGCCGAACATGGGTGAAATTACTTATTTGAATTTGTGGTCTCCGAAATGTGTTGGCTTTCAAAGAAGTTCCCAGAGGCCAGATTGGCATGGTCCTATACGGTCCCAAGGTCGAAGTAGAGAGGTGGTAAGTTGGTCAGGGCCCCCAATGAGTCTGCCAAATGGTTGAACAAGAAGGCAGGTAAGTTGTTTAACACGGCTCTGTTAGCATCCATACCTCACGGATGCATCAGGAGGGAACGTTTTTTCTTGCAGCATGGGGTGCATTTATCTAACTAAAGTAATGCGATGTTTCTTGAGAACCTGTTGGCCTGACTAGGTCAACATGCACGGTAAGATGGTGGGTGGCCAGAGAGTAGGAGAACTATGCTGGCCTACGGTGGGTGAGGTCATGATTGATGGGGACACTTAAGGTCTCTCTATGGCATCCTTTTATACCAAAACAACATTGGCGTCACTGGACCTTCCAAAGGGTGCTGGCAGCAAGTGAAAAAAGAGTTTGCAGTGCTGCGGGGGAGGGGTTGGTGCGGTCACTGACACGTGGTCCTTACCTGTCAACCACCCATGCAAGCACAGTTGACATGAGCTAGCACAGGCCCTTGGGGGGGAGGGGGATGGCAAAGAACTGGAGATGGGGGGCCCAAGGTAGGTGTCCTAAGAGGGAAAAAACGTTTCTCATGTTCCAAGTTATAGGAAAAAGCTCCAATAGGAGCAAGTGCCCTCACACACCATGAGAGGTGTCATGCTTCATTATTTGGGCATGCTCCTCGTCGGGCCTGCGCTGCGCTAACTCGGACCCCAGGAGGATGTAGCAGAGTGCAGCGCTTAGTCGCAGACGCAGAGCGGCGTCTTCTTTTAGACGTACCCCGGTTCTGCTTCCTTGCGTCTGAGATGCGACTAAGAGCTGCACTCTGCTTCATCTTTCTGGGGTCCGAGTTAGCCCTAATGAGGATTATTTTCACACCAGGTCAAGGTACTATTGCATGTTGCGACCCGGTGTGTGATTGATTACTATATCACCTATTATTAACTATTGAATCAAGTCACTGAGTTGTGTATGTTTATGTAATTAGGTCCTGAAGAATTACCATTTGATCCCTTGTGGACAGACAGGCAAGAAACATGTTGACCTCATTATACAAATAATTGATGCACCTTGCTCATTAAGAACATTGTATCCCAATTGAGAACCACATTTTTTTATTAGTAAAGAGAGCTTTTTTATTTAAATGTTCTGATTATTAAGCATAACTTTACTTATTTTAATCCACCTCTAAGACACCACACCACACACCCAAACTTCACCTTATGGCATTTAAAAGATCTCCGGCAAAGAGCTCCCTAGTGGGTGCCCGCCGGGCATTGCAGCGCCGGCCCGATGAGGAGCATGCCCAAATGAAGCATGACACCTCTCTGGGTGTGTGTGGGCACTTGCTCCTATTGGAGCTTTTTCCTTTAACTTGGAACATGAGAACCTTTTTTTCCTCCCTCCTTTCCCCTTATTTTAGAGGAACTGCAGAACACTTGTTTTTGATTAGGTCCTTTATCAATGTCCAGTCTCTCTCTTTCTTCGCTGCTCCGCAGCTGTCAGGTCTTGAGTCTCTGCTTGGACTCAAATTGTTTATTACACTTCGTTCTGTCTTTTAGAAATTGTATTGACCATGTTTTTGTATGAATATTGTTGCCGTATTTAAATTGTGCCAGTATTACAGGTTTTTCTTCCTCGATGGAGCGTTTACCACTCCTACGTGAGTACTTACAAGCGGGCACAGCGAGCGGTGCTCACGCTGAATGCTGAAGGGCGCACAGCGCTCTTTCAAAGCCGCACTCCTCTAAGGTTGCACGATCGACACGCATGCTTCCATCTCCTAGATCAAAGCGCGGTGTCAGCGCCTGATCGTGGAGCCTTATCGTCTTCCCACTGGGCCTGGAGTTGAACACCCTAGTTAAGGGTCTGTAGCGTGCAGCAAGACAAATTTGTATAGCATGGTGTGACACCTGTTTGGGTGTATAAAATTTACACTGTGCATAGCACTTGAAGAGCAGGTTGGGGACATGCACCCAGCCCCTGCCTAGGTATTGTACGGGCAAGTAGATGTCCCGGGGAAGACCCCCTCTTGCTGCATTTGTGGCCCGCTGCGACTGCGCCTGGTAACCCCGGCGCTATAAACCTCCTGCTTTGCAGGGTAAAGAGACCTCCTATATGGAGGAAGAGCAGGTCTAGTACTTGCCTCACAACGATAAATTTTGCGACACTATGGATGGGTGCATCCTTAAGGTAATTTCTTATCTATGGTGCCCTACGAGAGGACATTGCGGAGGCTGGCTGTGACCTGCACTTTACCCCTTGTTGAGAGGGAAGGTTTTGGTCCCCCCTTGGGCGCACAACCTCATGAGCTGCCAACCCCTCAGTCAGGCAAGGAAAAAGCAAAGCGTATGCATGACTTGGATGCTGACACCTTTGACAGGCTCAAGCGGGCCTTACTGGCCGGGGATGCCCCTCCTCCCGGTAAACCCCACTCTTGATCCTTTCGGGGAGCCATGACACACACGCAACCCCCACTACACAGATCCTGACCTGCCTACTCCCCTGACAGATTCTGATATGGAAGTGAACAGTCTAGGCCATGGCGCCCTTCCTCAGATGGTTCTCCCCCAACTTCCAATTCCTCTACCGTGCCGGACGGTGATATGCTGGGCGCAGACAATTTAATACACCCTCGGTCCTTTGAGTGGGTACCGGCACCCAAGGTGTCTTCCTACGTGGTGACCTGGCTCAGACGACCCCTAGAGAAGAAGGAATGCTCTCGCCGTTCCTTGAAAGGCAAGGTTGTGCCAATTCCCAAGCTTGACTCTAAAATGGTGACCTTGCTTGCCAAATACAAGATACCCCAAAAAGAGTATTGATGCATCCTCGCGGGCCTGTCAGGATAAATTCCTAGATGTAACAGGGCCCTCACAGAAATGTTGGATATGGCAGAGGAGGCTAAGGCTTCAGGCTCCCTTACTCCCTCATACGTGCTCTCAAGCTGGGCCCAGTGGGCTATCATCCTACTAGGTAACACCAACTGTGCTCTGTCTACAGAGCGTCGCTGGTCTTTTTTGATTAAGGTTGACCCTAAGCTTGGGACCTGACGTACACTGAAGCAGGGTCGGTGGCCAGGGTGGCCTGCTTGGGGAGACATTCATCAAAGAACTTGGAAAATTTGTGGCCACATTTAATTGCCTAGATAAGGCACAAGCCTCAATCAAGAGTAATTTCAACCCTAGGGTTTTCATTGGGTTCAGTCGTGGTAGGGACAACACAGCCGTCTTTCCTTTGCCAAGGCAACAGACGGGCGCAGTGGCAGGATCCCAACCAGTTTGGTGGCTTCTTCCCCTCCAAGGGTGGAGCCCACCTCCGTGGGTCCAGAGGTGCGTGAAGAGGGCAATCCGCCCAGGGACATTCTAACAGTAAGTCCAACTTTTCCCTCAGTTGGAGTTTGTAGAGAGGCTCGCCCAATTTCCAAACAATTGGCAGAGGATTACCTCTGATACCTGGGTGCTGCAGACCATTCAGGGCTTTCAAATAGAGTTTAATTGCTTCCTCGCTCAGCCTTGCCATCCACGTCTCCTAGTTTTTTCCCAACAAGACACCGCTCTCGTAGATTTGGAGGCCACACAATTGCTAGAGCAGCAGGCCATCATTCCGACCCACCTCCATCCCCGAGGTTTTTTGAGCAACCTTTTTCTGGTGGAGAAGTGCGATGGAGATCAGCGCCCGGTTATTAATTTCCAAGAGTTTAGCGGTCTATCACCATTTCAATATGGAGGGAATCCATCTTCTGTGTGATCTGAGCCGTCCGTCCGAAGTGTTTGTATTTACAGACCTCCCGTTCGGCCTGTCTTTGGCCCCTTAGTGCTTCACCAAGGTTCTCAAACCAGTGATGAAGCACCTGCGGGCCCGGGGAGTCCGGCTCATTGTCTACCTAGGCGACATCCTCTTGATAGGTCAATGCCCTCAGCGTCTCAGCGACTGCAACTGGCGGTGTCCCATCTCGAGTCCCTGGGTTTTGTCATCTATACGGAGAAGTCCCAGCTCGTCTCGACAGTTTCTCACCTTCCTGGGGTTTGTCATAAACTTTGTGAAGTCCTCTCTCAGCCTCCCCTCCAGGAAGTTGACAAAGATCAGGCAGCCGCCTCACAAGACCGTAGCGAGATCCAAGACGTCGCTGCACCAGGTAGCATGGATAGTGGGCCCCCTCTCCTCTTATATACAGGTGATATTTCCAGGAGCCCTGAACTATCATGCCTTACAGCACCTGAAAGCCTTCTATGTCAGACGTGGCCTATCCTTTGCAGAATCGGTGCCACTCAACCCGGAGGCCAAAGGAAGAGATGCAGTGGTGGCTATCCCACATGGACTCTTGGAACAGGAGGGCCATTTTCGGCTCCAGTCCGGATCTGATCATTGAGTCGGATGCCAGCATGACGGGCCGGGGCACCCGCTGTGGGGAACTGTCAAGAGGAGGAAGTTGGTCTTCTCAAGAAAGAACACTTCACCTTAACTGTCTGGAGTAACTGGCGGACTCCTCTGTGGTACGTTGTTGGACCAAGGACCATATCCAATGTTGTCTCCTCCTGAGGATAAACAATGTGTCCGCAGTTCGTTATATCAACCTTATCGGGGGCATGAAGTCGAAAGCGCTATCGGATCTAAACAGGGACTTCTGGAAGTACTGCCTTGCCCGCAAGGTCTCAATGACAGCCGAACATCATCTGGGCTCGTCCAATACAGTAGTGGATTGGAACTCCAGATATCTGCAGGAAGCAAGAATGTGGAAGCTCGATCCCAGGATCTTCCAGGCTTTGACCCGCAGAGGGAGTCCTTTCACGGTGGACCATTTCGCCTGGAGCATCAACTATTTCGGTTCTTCAGCTGAAAGCCAGATCAGCTGGCAGTAGCAACGGATACATTCCTTCAAAATTAGAGTCTGGAGAAGGGGTATGCGTTTTCCCCCGTTCTCCGTGATCACTCGAATGTCGGCTCAGGCCTGGAGGCAACAAGCGGACCTGGTTCTTGTACCTCCCTTTTGGAAATCTCAAGCATGGTATCCATTTCTCCTGGGACTTTCTAGGGATTCTCCAATCCTTTTACCCTTGTATCCTGATCTTCTGTGAGATCCATCGGGGAATCCCCACAATCTAGTGATGGAACAGACTCTCCACCTTATTGTGTGACAGATTACCGGAGACAATGGCAAGTCCTAGGCCTTTCGGAACAAGCTCAGGCTCTCCTTGCAAAGGCATGGGCGTTGTCCACATTACGCCAATAGAAATCGGCCTGGTCCAAACGGTTTGGTTGGTGTATGCAACGGGTCATTGATACCGTGGGCTCCGACGTTGTTCCGATGTTAAATGTCCTGTCTGACATGGCAGCGAAAGACATGGCTTACAGGTCAGTAAACTCCTTTCGGTCGGTAATTTCAGCCGGCCATGATCCCATTGAGGGTCTCACGGTGGGGGAATACCTTTTGGTGTGTAAATTGTTAAGGAGCGTTCTGCTAGCGGTTCCTCCGTAACCCAGGTATTTGTCTCTATGAGATGTTAATAGATTGCTTAACCTTTTCCCATCATGGCAAAGTAATAAGTATCTCTCAAGGAAGGAGATCTCCGGTAAGTTGGCATGCTTCTATGTTTAGTCTCCTGTCGCAGAGTTTCAGATGTTCGGACTCTGGAGATTACAGGTAGTTTTTTCACCCCAGAGGGGGGTCACTTTTCACATCTCTAAGCGAACAAAGACACATACCAGAACAATTTCTTACCCCTCCTTTCCTGACACTCCCAAACTGTGTTGTCAGATTCATTAAGGCCTATTAGGCAATGACAGAAGAATTGAGATACCCAGGGGAGAAACAGCTCCTTATTTCTCTCAGGAAGCCTTTCAAGGAAGTTTCTTGCCCAACCATAGCCAGTTCGGTCAGATAGGTAATGCAGGAAGCAGGCATTGATGCCCACCTCTTTGGTGCACATTCTGCCTGAGGTGCCATGGCTTCCAAAAACTTTGGCCTGGGTGTCCGTTTGAATGATATTATTAATGCAACAGACTGGTTTTCGGATTCCACCTTTAAGAACTTTTTTTAAACCGGTAATCAATATGGCTACATTGGTGGTGAGTAAGCTTTGAACTAGCATAATCCTGGCTTTCGGTCCTGACACAGAATACAAACTTTCCTAGCTATCGTAAAGATACGTTTTCAATTATGTTAAGGACCCAGTGGCCAGGATTATTCCCACCCACTGATCTGAGACCAGTAGAGGTTTTTACAGTGAGTCTGATGTGTGATGTTTTCATTCCCAGTGAGTAATGAATTCCCGGTTACACTGTGGTATGTGTTCAGGATTGTTCAATACATTATGATTTGTTCTTAAAAGATTGTGTGATGAAAGTATTGGACATATTAGTGTATATGATGCTTGGTGGTTTTCCTATTTATACACTCTTTGCCTCTGCAGATACTGATACCTCTAAACAAGAGTAGGAGACTTGGATGACATGATGATTGCCACACAAAGAAAGCGGGAGACTGGGAATTGATAAAAGCCTATATAATATGAACTGCCTGTTGATTGGTTGTTGTGATTCATGTTTTTTATTTCTAATTTCCCTGATGCCATTTAAACAACAAGAGAGAGAGGGAAAGGAGCCGGTATTGAACACTCTTAGCCCCCAAAATCAATAATCTAAACAACAAAAGAGTGTAACCCTTGAACAAGAGAGCAGGCAAAAGGGGGAATCAAAATTTGATTCTATAAAAGCCCTCACTCACCAACCTGGTTGGTGACATGCTTCATCATAGGGCCCCACCCGGAAGGTCGAATACCTCCCAGGTGTGCTTCGACGCCAGAATTACTGCGGAGCTGGTAAAAAATTGTTGTGACGTGATAGGGAAAAGTGAGTGTTAAAAATGCCTTGGATGTAACCAATAACTTTATTCGCCGGCCAACCAGGCACGGATAAAAACAAAGTAAGTGATGAAAAGCTGAAATAGGTATAAACAGCTAAATCTCACTACTAGTGAATGGTCAACATGTTTCTGCCACTGTCAAGCAAATAGCTGGGCATTCGTCAGGACCGAGGTGCGTAGACCCCGGTGGTATGAACACGCTAAGGCTCACCCAACCGTGAGTCAAATGTGAAAACAAAGAAACAGGGTGTATGGTTACAACCTGCTGTCAACGAAGGAATCCAACCTCATTTCGGAGGATTCCACATGTATCTGCGAAAAAAAGAAGACACGAACAAACACATAACTCAGAAACTCGTATCATGTTTTAGCCATCATGCTCTCTTAGTAGTGCACTATAACACCCCTTCCACCAATTACCATGCTGATACCAAAATGGCATACATAGATGCACTCCTTGTGTTTACATTACTTCAGTGATACTATCCACAAGTATTGTAATTGTACCATGGTTTGTGGAAAAAGTATAGCGCACTATTTCACCTGCACGCCCTCTATGACGTCTATCGGTATCTATAGATCAATCGTACTTAGAAAATTGAAAAATTAAAAACCTTAATTACTAAGGTGTCGTGATAGCCCACCATCATGCGGTCCCACATACTCAATCGTAAAGAACCACTTTTCTTACACACTGGATGAAAGCTCATCACACCATGGGTCTCGGGAGGGGGTGGTGGCTAGTAGGCACACTCCTGTCGGAAACAAAAAAATTAAATCTATTTAGATAAAGAAAAAGCTACTTATCTGCCTCGATTACTGCCTACTGGTTTAGGATTACTCACGCCAGCAAAGCCAAGCACCCGCTTGGTACCTGTACAACCCTCTGATCACCGGACCCCGTCGATAGGCGGTTCGGTGACTCTGCCGGTTAAAAGCCTCACCCCGGCAGCCTCGATTGGACCTGCCCCCTTGCGTCGCAACGTGCGGCGTCTCACAGGTGTCCAATCAGGGCGTCGGCAGCACATATGACTGCGGAAGTAAGGCGTTACAACTAGAACGCTTGCCGCTGTCCCGACAAAATTATTTCAACAAAGCTTTATAGAATCCTTGTAATCAACAGTAATGTGGCAGAAAAAGTAATGTAGCAAAAGAGGAAATGCACGTGCTATTTAGCACGAAAAACAACCAGTTATGAAAAACTGCTAAAAACAGTCTCCCAACCGGAAAAATCAGCAGAAGAAACAATCATGGATGCTATTTAAAAGGGGCCAGATATTCCAAAATGCAGGGAAAATCTGGAATAATAAACCCAATTTGATGATAAGGGATGGCAGGACGGTGTTGACCTGCAAAAGGTGGGGGCCCCTCTGTATTGCAGAGACAACTAGATAATCATGAATAAACACGAGGAATGGTGGAAATCACCTCATGAAATCATGATCTACATACAATAACCCAGGAGGAAGAAATCCATAATATTGGGGAATTTATGCTCTTAAGACAGTAGCCCAAGGGATGGAATCATTTAACCCCTCCTTATGCGTGCCAAGGCGATAAACCCACCTCTGTTCTTTTTCAAAGAGGGATTGTTGTATGTTTCTGCCATGGTACACCTGTTCAATCACAGTCCACCTTATATCATTAGGAGTGTGGTTGAATAAGAGGTAGTGTTCACTAAGTTTGGTCGTAATCTTTTTGCACCGGATGTTACTTCGGTGTTCAGTGATACGTTGTTTAACTTTTCGCGTCGTCATGCCGACATAACGCAGCCCACACGGACAAGTGATCAAATAGACCACATTGGTTGAATTACAATTAGTGTGGCTGCGCTGTGTCCATGTTTTGCCTGGTTCCAAACTTAGTATCTTAGTTGGTGTCGTGAGATGGCAGATACTGCAATTTGAGCAGGGAAATGACCCACTATTTTCGGAAGACCCCATGCCTCAGTAATAGATATGGGTTCATTAGGTGGTAGGGTCCTCGGTCGAGTATGGACTAATGAATCTTTTAAACTGCGTCCCTTTTTAAAAGAAAAAAGGGGTTTTTTCCACTTCCTGTTGTTACTGTTGATAATACGCCAATGTTTGTTTATCGCTTTCTTAACCATTGTGGATGCAGTACTAAAAGTGGTGACACAGGTTAAGGGAATATCCTTAATTACTTTAGGAGTTTCCTCCAAAAGAGACTCTCTAGGTTGATTACGAGCTCTTTTGTATCCCTTACTGAGGATTTTAGCTGGGTACCCCGAAATTTCAGTTTCTGGGTAAGGTCAGTTGATTGATTGCGAAATTCCTGGAGTTCACTACAGTTTCTTCTTAAACGGAGGAACTGGCCATAGGGAAGATTTTCTCGAAGGGGCCTTGGATGAAAGCTAGAGAATTCCAACAAGTTATTTTTAGCTGTCGGTTTATAGTGAGTTTTTGTAGTCAAGATTCCATCTGCCTTCTGAATGACCACATCCAGGAAGACCACTTCTTGTTTGTCCTGAATGTGGGTGAAATTGAGATTCTGATCGAGAGTGTTAATCCAACCTAGAAAATCTGAGAGAACACTATCGGGACCATCCCAGATCATCAGGATGTCATCAATATACCTCTTCCAAAAATAATGGAAGAGGCATAGGGATTGCTGGTAGTGAGAATGAACTTACTCTCAAAGTTATGGACATACAGACCGGCCACACTTGGGGCAAAGGTACTGCCCATTGATGTACCAGTGGATTGGAGATATAGTTGACCTTTGAACTCAAAAAAGTTCTGTTTTAAGGCCAAAGTGGCACACTTAAGCACAAATTCTTTTGGGGTCTGGAACTCCCACGGAGTCCTCTCAAGAGCTTCGCCCAGAACTTTGATGGTCTCATCCTGTGGGATGCTCGTGTATAGACTCTCAATGTCTAATGTTACTAGTACAGTGGTAGTGTCCACTGAGACATCCTTCAGTAGATAGAGGAGACTCTTTGTGTCTTTTAAATATGTAGAGGTTTGTTGTATGAGAGGTTTTAAGAAAAAGTCACAAAAACGTGACAGCGGTTCAAGAAGAGAGCCAATCCCTGAAACTATGGGACGACCAGGTGGCGGTAGTCTATTTTTATGTGTTTTAGGTAATGTATAAAAATAAGGAGTGATGCTACTACCTTCCGATAAGAAGGCTGCCTCGTTTCTGGTAATATGACCATTATCTTCGGCCTCTTTTACCAAACCCCTGATATGTAATTCCAATTCAGGAGTTGGATCAGTAATGAGGGGAGTGTAATTCCTAACATCACTAAGAAGACGGAGACACTCTTTCTCATAATCTACAGTATTCTGAATCACGATCCCACCTCCCTTATCAGCTGGTTTAATCGTGATCATTGTATTAGATTGGAGGCCCTGGAGTGCTTGATACTCGCCGGCGTTTAGATTCTTGAATGAATTTGTCTCTTCATGAGACTCGATTTCCTGAAAGACCGCCTGCTCAAAAGCTACAATTTCTGCTGGGACTCTATAGGGAGGTGGGGTGAAGGTAGATTTTAATCAGAATACTGTAGATTATGAGAAAGAGTGTCTCCGTCTTCTTAGTGATGTTAGGAATTACACTCCCCTCATTACTGATCCAACTCCTGAGTGCTTGGCTTTGCTGGCGTGAGTAATCCTAAACCAGTAGGCAGTAATCGAGGCAGATAAGTAGCTTTTTCTTTATCTAAATAGATTTAATTTTTTTGTTTCCGACAGGGTGTGCCTACTAGCCACCACCCCCCTCCCGAGACCCATGGTGTGATGAGCTTTCATCCAGTGTGTAAGAAAAGTGGTTCTTTACGATTGAGTATGTGGGACCGCATGATGGTGGGCTATCACGACACCTTAGTAATTAAGGTTTTTAATTTTTCAACTTTCTAAGTACGATTGATCTATAGATACCGATAGACGTCATAGAGGGCGTGCAGGTGAAATAGTGCGCTATACTTTTTCCACAAACCATGGTACAATTACAATACTTGTGGATAGTATCACTGAAGTAATGTAAACACGAGTGCATCTATGTATGCCATTTTGGTATCCGCATGGTAATTGGTGGAAGGGGTGTTATAGTGCACTACTAAGAGAGCATGATGGCTAAAACATGATACGAGTTTCTGAGTTATGTGTTTGTTCGTGTCTTCTTTTTTTCGCAGATACATGTGGAATCCTCCGAAATGAGGTTGGATTCCTTCGTTGACAGCAGGTTGTAACCATACACCCTGTTTCTTTGTTTTCACATTTGACTCACGGTTGGGTGAGCCTTAGCGTGTTCATACCACCGGGGTCTACGCACCTCGGTCCTGACGAATGCCCAGCTATTTGCTTGACAGTGGCAGAAACATGTTGACCATTCACTAGTAGTGAGATTTAGCTGTTTATACCTATTTCAGCTTTTCATCACTTACTTTGTTTTTATCCGTGCCTGGTTGGCCGGCGAATAAAGTTATTGGTTACATCCAAGGCATTTTTAACACTCACTTTTCCCTATCACGTCACAACAATTTTTACCAGCTCCGCAGTAATTCTGGCGTCGAAGCACACCTGGGAGGTATTCGACCTTCCGGGTGGGGCCCTATGATGAAGCATGTCACCAACCAGGTTGGTGAGTGAGGGCTTTTTATAGAATCAAATTTTGATTCCCCCCCCCTTTTTGCCTGCTCTCTTGTTCAAGGGTTACACTCTTTTGTTGTTTAGATAATTTCCCTGATGTTCATGGAAAAGGTAGTTTATTGATATGTTAATGTTCCTTGTGGCTGGTGAGTTAATAAAGCGAAGAAGAAACAGCATAATCCTTGCCTCCGTGTCCTTAATAGAATTGAATACTTTCCTTTACAATAGATAGAAAATGTTGTATTCCTCACCATAAGACTACACTGGCCGATAACTCTGACAGTGGCTCCATTTATGGGCTAGAAGAGTCTAAAGACAGATTGAATGCAAACTCACGATCCCTGGATAGTTCATAGGATGACTCGGAACTATTAACGAAACTAGTGGGCCTCTCAGGAATTGGCCCAGCACAAACCCTCCTTTTTACCATTAACTGGATTTTACTGTCAAACATCTACTCAACCGTTTGAAGAAATCACTCACCCACATATCCCGCGCTAAAAACTATGGGAACTGTCAGCGCCATGCTAACGCAAATGTCGAACACATCAGTCAATCAATGTCAACTATTCTCTGAACATGTGTTTCTATTAGAAAGTATAAATACCGATCTCAAATCACTAAAGAATAATTCCAAGCTGATAGTGAAAATGTAACTAATGTTAAATAGATTTGAGTCTACCATTTCCAATCTGTCTTGAAGGGATGACATTATTGACTTACTTCAACTGCTTCCTGAGAAAATGAACAATCAACAAGTCGATCCCGAAACCTCCATTACACATCAGTCCATTATTACAAACATGAAAGCCGCTACATATACAAACAGTATAAGAACTAAAGAACACCAATATATTTCAACTTCCCTGCTCACTGATATTGAGGGAACATCGTTAACTTGAACTTTCAGTACTCCCCACGTTAGAACGGCAAGGTCTTCAGCTGCAAACAATAACATAACAACGAGCTAGCTAACTTCACAAATATCAAACCAACAGAAGAAATCAAGCCATATATCAATAAGCAATGAATAAAAAAGTCAAGGAAACTAAATAAAGTATTACAACAAATAAAGAAATAGCGCAGGACTCGACAACAAATAATTAGGCAGACCAAATCGATCAGAGACATGGGAAAATAAAGGAACTGTCTGGTTTAAAAAAAAATTGGGGGGGGGAGTTTTATATAGTGCAAACTAGACCAGAGAAATCAGGTATCAGAGCACTTTACATGAGCACCAATTTCGATACAGAAGGACACATTCATTTCTTGTTAGGCATGGGGAGATTAAGTAATTTGCCTAGAATCACAGGTTGAGTGTCCTTGCCAAGACTCGAACACCATTCCCCAGCTTTGAGGTCGACCGCTCTAGCCGTAAAGCTACATCCTCAACGCACCTGAAGCACCCGACATCGGTGGGCATTCGTCTACCGAGCCCCTGGTCACTCCTGAGTGACCCAGACTCTGCCCCCTCTGCTTTCAGGTACTCTTCAACAAAAATCCACCCTTGGATTCCATCGGACACTTTTTCCTTCCCAGCAGTGGCTATTCTTCGAAGTCCTCCATAGAGATCGACGGCGGTTTCCGACGCCACTTCAGACCTATGCACCCGGTTTCCCTGGGATAGGTAACTCTGGTACTACGGTATCCATGGGTGGGGTGGCTCTCCAACCTCCTAACTTCCACGGGGTTTCTTCGAAGTCCATTGGGAAGGGTCCTTAAACTTTAAAACTTCAACCGCGACTTCCCAATAGAGTTGTACGGAGCACACGGTCGTGTTCCCACACTGCACCCGTCCTCCGTGGGGTCTCTACTTACACACCTTGGGTGGTTCCTTGGGGTCCAAGCGATTCTACATCCTCTAGACACTGTCTTGACTCGAGTCCCCCCTCCCCCCCTGGAGCCCACTGTGTATTAGTGCTACTTATTATTGTTCTGTGCTACAGTATTGTGTGCTTTGTGTTTATCTGTGTGTAGCAGATACTGTGACGTACTAGAGAGTTATATTAATAAATACATATTTTTATAACTACTGTGTGGTTCTCCTTTCATTTAATCAATACTATAAGGTTGCATTCTGGTAAAACGAGCTGTTTAACATTCCTTCAAGACTAAGCCTGAAGGCTGCTCTCCACAGCTACCACTTGGATAGCTTTCTAAGGTTATCTTTGACCTCTTAAATCACCATAAGGGTTGTTTGGACTGGTGCAAGGTGCCCAGTTTAATTAGTGGACAGCATGTACCGGGCCAACTGCTCACATTGTATAGCTGCAACGCAATTAATTAATGAGAGCATTGCCAAACACTCAAATACCATCACAGCAGAAGAAAGCAATCCATTTTTAAACTCTATCACATATACTTAACTGCCCGACCCATTGCTCATTTACAAATCGTCACAAATTGTTTTAAAAACCCCAGTAAATTCTGTTGGAGTGAACACTGCAAAATTGATCCTACAATAATAGACACCTCTTATATTGCAAAAAGTTTAGTATACAGTTTGGCAGTTTTAGCAAGAACAAAATTGTTGTATTTATCTTCTTTTCCCCTCCATTCTTCCCTTTCCCTAATTTCTCTTTTCACCCCCATCTCTTCTGTCACTTTGGAACATTACCTCTAGAGTTGATTTAGAATGTTAGCATCTCGCCTGTCAGACACCTGTCAGGTGAGACCGAGGAAACACTCCAGATTTTTATTAATACAGTTTGAAGACTTACCTAATCCTGAGTTGACTACTTGTTTGTTTCCTGTCCAAAGGATATTTCTTCATTGGTGAAGAGGGTGGGATGCTGTGCTGTGGGCAGTCGCGTGTCTTTACCACAGTGATATATTATCCCTCACCATCGTGCTGAACCGTCAGACTGATTTGGTCCTCCAATTTCTTCCTTCTGGTGGCGTCAGGCACCCATCTGTGGACCCCAGCTCTTCTTTGGAGGTGGACAGTGGCATCCTCGTGGTTCCTTTGCAAAAGCTAATTCTGCATTTAAGCGTGAATTGCTCTGTGGGCCGAGCATACATGTGGGCCTGCTGCTATATGTTAGCGGTTTTAAGGACGCATCTTCAATTCAAGATAGGTTGTGTTGCCCACTGAGTGCATTTGTGGCTCCCTTTTCTTGTGCGGTGCATAGTTCTGTGCACAAGTGTGTGTCCCGATTTGCTCTTTACTAGCAGAATTTTGTACACTAGCTGTATTCTAGTGGGACTGGTGAAGTTCTACATGCATGTTGTACCTCAGTTTACCGTTACTTACCTTGCTACCCATACTTCGAATTGTTATTGGTCACTTTTCCTCTGGTAGTCTTTAATCACTCCTTAACACCTCTGATTGTTCTTTTTGCTCAGCAGTGGAGAACCAGATTTAGCGTAGGAGCGTTGGATACAAATATGTATTTCTTATCTGATTGTAATTGGAGGACAACAATTCTCATATCATAAACAACATATTGCTACATAATTTGGGCATACATGGCAGGAAAATATTCAAGAATATACAAGAATCTAATACCAATGAAACAGATGGAAAAGAAGGATAAGAGGAGGAGGATGTATACCAAACTATTTTAAGCATATTTGAGTCTTTTCAAGGGGAAAAATTAATGTGGTTCTGGAAAGACTTGCATATTTCTGCAGAGTACAAAGTAAAGAGAAAAAGTAGCAAGTTGCAAAGCTGTACTCAGTTACATGTGATTTTGGACTTTTGATAGATTCTCGAATTGGAGACCAATTGGTTAGATGTACAAGTAACCCAAAATCCAGGAAAAGTTACTAGCCAGTAACCCTCATCTTAATGAAGCCATCAACATTGCCAAAACTATCAAGGATACTGCGAAATGTATCAGCAAAATGAAGCTATCCAATAAGACCTCAATGATTAGTTAATAAACGTGAAATAAAGGTGCAAAGATTAAAATCACAAACTGAAATATTTAAATGTTTTAAGTGTGGGAGCATTGACCATCTGGCCAACACCCTGAAATGTCTTTTAACAGGAGTAATCTGAGGAAAATGCAGCAAAAGGGGTCATTTTGCTAAAGTTTGTAGAGAACCTGACAATACGTACATACATGTTATAAGCTCAGGTGAAGAAAGGAAGAAAAAAATCCAAAGGGTGTTCAAGTAAAATCGTTTAACGATTACAACCAAGTGAACAATCTTACATGGGATATTATCCCAGATGGTGTTATTGTCAGTGTACTTGCCGACTCTTGCTCTCCCTACACTTTAATTGATCACAACACATTTAACAGAATATCTACTGGGGGAGCATGACATTTAGAACCTCCTGATCGTTTACAGTTCTTATTGCGGTAACTTCCCGCTTGTTGCTTTCTCCCGGCCGGCAATGCTGGGTACTGCCGTTTCTTCTCGTGTTTCATTACGATCTCCCCCATGCTACATGTCTTTCACAGACAGCCCCTAATGGGATGGGGCTCCGTCCTAGTTTTGGATCTCTATACAGTTTGTGTGGGCCCCCTAAGGCTCTGGTTCCCTCTCCTTACCCTTTCCTTTGTTTACCCTTTGAGTTATTCAGATGTTCCCAAGATGTTCCCAAGATGGGTTGTCCAACTTCTTTCACACCTCCGTGTGCACCTGCTATACATGTTTTCTTATGAGCATATCATAAAATATTCCAATGTCCTCTTTAAATGTTGTCTCTTTAAACATTAAGGGGCTGAACCACCCTGTCAAAAGAACCAAAGTTTTAGACTGTTGTAAAGATTTGGATGGGGATATAGTGCTACTCCAGGAAACCAAAATTGGCTATAAAGAAGGCCTCTTAATGAGGAAACGCTGGGTCTCCGATGTCACTTGTTCTGAAACTTGTGGGAAGAGGAATGGGGTTCTTACCCTAATTTCCAAGAAATCGAAACTAACTGTAGTCACCTCTGAACATGACGCCAATGGCAGATGGCTACTTACTAGATTAAATAATGGCTTTCAAGATGTTTATATAATGAACGTATATGCCCCAAATGTAGACGACCCACTATTCTGGCATACTCTTAGCAAAAAACTAGGGGCTATCCCAAGAGGTTCAAAATTTATTGTTGGTGGGGATTTTAATCTCCCTATGGATCCCATTTTAGATCGCTACTCGGCCTTTAAGTTCAGAACATCTAGGGCGCACAAACAAATGCACAGTCTCTGCACTTCACACCGTCTTTTCGATGTTTGGAGACTTCACCATCCTAAAGGTAATGATTTGACCTTTTTCTCCCCTCCTCATT
Organism: Calotriton arnoldi; assembly: GCA_963921515.1. Classification (NCBI taxonomy): domain Eukaryota; kingdom Metazoa; phylum Chordata; class Amphibia; order Caudata; family Salamandridae; genus Calotriton; species Calotriton arnoldi. Next base: position 4,990,895 of record CAWUFW010000061.1, read on the forward strand.
CCAGCTTTTCACAGCATATATTTTCTCTTGGTTGATGATTCGCTTCTTAAAGAAACTTCTAATGTCAAAATCCATCCCATCCTTATCTCAGACCATGCTGCAGTTTCCATGACTATTAGATCTGTGTGTGTTACAAACAATGCCAAAATCTTGCGCCTGAATACAGAAGTTCTTGAGAACCAACATGATATTGAAGATCTTCAGCTTGTGTCGTGTAGTTCCTATAAGACCTATATAGCGCGTTTAGACAACATACACTGCGGGACTGGTGATTTCAGTGCACTAATTTTACGCCAGAATAACGACTGTTCAATAAATACTTATTGAAAACGTCCCAACCATTTATTCTGTGTATCTCTCTGAGAACAAGTGAGCACGAGTGACTGAGCGAAAAGTAAGTTACTGTTTCCACGGTCCTGAGGGATCAGGGTTGTCATGTTCGATAGTTGCCAAGAACTATTCTCTCCTTGGTAAGAGGAGGTTATAGTGGCATTGCGAGCTAGCTGGTACACAGGCCAACATACCCGGTGGGGGTGTCTGGAATCAGTCTGGACACCAGTATTAGCAGATATTAAAGGGGAAGGAGCATTAGTGGCAATACGCCAACGTCAGAGATTTCACTCCTTCACAACAGGAGACAGAGCTACCTAAAATAATTGAAACTGCTTATGCGGAATTAGGTAGAGACAGTCTGGGAGCTAGACCTGTAAAACCTCAATTAGTGGGTGGTACAGATAAAGAACCGGCAAAGCAAACACCGGTTTCTTCCAAAAAGAAATGGGACAATAATAAACAGCAAAAAACCAGATCTCACTCCAGGGGAAGGTCTCCTCAACAGGAGCCCCCAGAAAGGAGATATAATCTTAGGAATAGATATAACATTAAAAAACCTGACGGGTATCAGGACACTGATACACGTTCCTCTCGTTCCTTTCAGGGTTCATCAAAAAAAAAACTTGGAGAGGGAAGGACAGTCAGAACAGAGACAAGAAGAGCGTACAAAGCCCAGAGACAGGCACCGCACTTCGGACTACGCTTCAAAGAAAGAAAAAAATCCCAAAGCAAAACCTCAATTTAAAAAGAAGAAGGTAGAAGACATGCCCAGAATTCTGAGGACTCAACTACTGAACGGGGAATGTGCTCCAACGATGCTCGACAGCGCAGCAGAAGTAACAATAGCTCGCCGGAACCTGATGGAATTTCTGGTGACAGCGGAGTTGAGTGAGTATATCACAGTGGAAACACCTGATACTAGGGAGAGTGTCCCACACAAGTTACATGAAATAACACTCCAAATGGAGGGGGACAAGCCCAGACAAGTTAAGGGTCTCTTTTGGGAGAACCTGACGTCTGGCTACGACATCCTATTAGCAGAAAGAGATTGGCCGCCTACTATTGTTATGGAATGCCCAAAGGGGGAAACTAATTTTTCCAGCTTTCTCCGATCTAGTCCCCGCATACCTAAGACATACATATGAGCAGGAATGGGTGGTAGTCCTTGCTCCAGCATTATACCGCAACCACGTAGGGTGGGATGAAGAGTCACCCCACCACGTAATTCCAATAAAAACAAAAAATTCCAATAAAAACAAATCCAACTCCACAAAGACAGTATCCTATAAAATAGGAAGCTAAAAAACAGGTCAGGGAGATCTTAGATCAACTTGAAAACCAAGGTGTAATTGAACCATGCACCTCATCAATGAATAATCCTTTGTTTCCCGTAATGAAACCCGACAATTCATATCGTCTAGTTTTAGACTTTAGACTCCTGAACTCACGTACGAAAACATTTGCAGTCCAGAATGCACATAGTGCCGCATTAATGAATAACATTGTGTGGAAAAATACGAAACATTCGATATCTCAAATGGATTTTTCTGCCAAAACATAGAGCCTGAAAGCAGATATTTGACAGCCTTCTCAGCCCTAGGGTCCCAGCGTCAATTTTGTCGACTCCCCCAAGGGTATAGGAATAGCCCGGGGTTATTCTCAAGAAGGGTAACAGTTACTACAGAATTTGGATGAAGAAGCATTATCCTATGTAGATGATATTTATCTGACGGATGATGACTTAGAGGAACACTTGACCAGGGTGAGCACCATCATTTTGGGTTTCGCCTCTGAGGCCTACAAATTTAATTTAAAAAAATCAAAAATAGCCCACCTCAATGTCCTATTTTTGGGATATGAGCTTTCAAGTGAAGGCAAAAGCCTGCCAACACACTTTTTAGAAAAGTGCGCACTGCTACAACCTCCAAAATCATAATTTTTTTTACAGTACATACTAGGATTTTTAAATTTTGGCAGAACATACATTTTGGATTACGCAGAGAGAATAAAACCTTTCTACGACCTAATAAGACCTGACTTTTCAGTTAGACAATGGACACAGGAACACACAAATATATTTCGTTACCTACAAGCTGATATGATATCATCAAAACATTTACAGACACGCGTAAACGTGCGCAACCTGGTGATCCGCGTAGTCTCAGGTCAATCAGGGTACACTTACTTAACCTTCAATGAAGGTGAAACGGTACCAATTGCATATAAATCGCATTTGTACACTAACCCTGAAATGCGTTTTGCACCCACAGAAAAAATTCTGACAGCAATACAGACTGCTGTAGTGAGAGAAAGAGCACTGGCTCAGGGGAAACAAATAATTGTCGTGACCCCGGTACCGGCCTTAGAGGCTGCCACAAAGGCAAGCGTCCCAAATGCAAAAGCGTTACATCCAAGATGGATACAAAGGGCTAATTCTCTCACTGCAAAAAATGTAGAATACAGATATGACCCTAGTCTAAAAACACAAGCATTCCTGCAATATGAACAAGAATATCCTCTACCAAATGAAATAATGCCTCTAGATCGGTATGAATACATTATTTATACTGACGGATCTGCTCAACCGGCCATAGGGAGTAAGCAACAATACAGTGCAGCATGTGCTATTGTAAAAGGTAAGATGCAGGACGGCAAGTTCCGTCCAAGCTGCACAAAAACGCAGTCTCTCGGAGACTGCATGGCTCAGTTGGCAGAATTAAAAGCACTACTACTGACACTGATAAATACGGATCCAGAATTCCCCACACTGATAGTGTGTGATTCCTTTTACTGTGTCCAGTCATACAATGAATACCTCCACTATTGGGGACAAAATGGGTTCAGAGATTCAAAAGTCTATGGGAACAGGTAGCAGAGTTGAAGAACGAACTACCAAGGGCTCACATGATACACACACTGAGTCATCAACGTAATGACGTTCACGTTGAAGGGAATTCATTGGCTGATGAAGCCGCGAAGGGGCAGTACGCACTGCGTCCGTAGCTGCAATCACCCGTTCAAAAACGAGGGTAGACGGTAGCACAATGGTAGCTGTGATTGCTTCACGCAATAACAGCAAAGCACTACCTAAAGGTTTTCCACTCCAATACTCCTACAAGTTAGATGCAAACAACGTTCCATTTGCTCAGATTCCTGGAGTGGGGGATAGAGTAATACCAAACATGGATCTCAGGTTAGGTTTAATCTTGGCTGCACATGAGGGTCTGGGTTCTGCTCATACAGGAGTTACGGCGACAGTTTCTTTACTGAAACAACGCTATTGGTGGCCAGGGTTAACAAAGCAGACCAAAGACTTCATCTTAAAGTGCGATATCTGTCAACAGATGAAAGGGTCCACCGTAGCTCGCCCAGCGCAGACACCATTGTTAATATCAGACAGACCGCTTGCGTGCATTTACCTGGACCACTGCGGCCCCTTACAATCTGATGGGGCTTATAAGTATATCATGGTGGCAGTGGATTCCTGTTCAAGATTCTTATGGGTATGGCCCCAGCGCTCGTCTGACGCCCAAACTGTTATAAAAGATTTGTGAGTCTTCATAGGGACATACGCAGTTGGCACATCACATTCTGACCGTGGCCCCGCATTCAGCTCCATGGCTTACAAGGAAGCCATGAGAAGTTTGGGTGTAGCATTGCGGTACTCCTCTCCGTACCATCCAGAGGGAAATTCGGTTGTGGAAAGGAAAAACCGGGACTTAAAGCAATCTTTAACAGCTAGGGTATTAGGCTCGGGTGGTAGTTGGGTCAATCATCTATATGGGGTCCAGCGAGCCCTTAATAACCAGCCAAGAAGCTCTCTAGGGGGTGCCACTCCTTACGAGGTCCTGTTTGGGACAAGAATGTGGGTACCTGATCTCGATTGTGAAGGCACAGTGGCGGATGAAAAACCGTTTGACATCAATAAACGTTTGACTGTTTTACAGGATCTGAATGAATCCAGAGCCTCCTTAAGTAACGTCGAGACAAAGAAAACCGCCACTGGGGAAGTCAAGTCAGCCACGGCAAGACCTGCCTGGATTCCTAAAGATGGAGATCTGGTCAGAGAAAAGATTGTGGACAAAAAAGTATTCGGGCCATCCTATCGAAAGCCTGTACCTGTCCTGGCCGTTGAAGGATCAAGAACTGTACTTCTACCGCCTCTTGCCAGAAAAGAGAAGGGATTCGTCTCAACCGATCTGATCAAACCACACCATGTGGCTGATACTAAATAGTAGGCCTCGTGGGCTCCTGAGTAGCCGACGTCCTCCTCTCGCTACAATACAGGAAGTTCAAACTGAAAGACTGATAACGTTTGAAGAGTCACCTTTACAAAGCAATGGAATCGATAACAATGCAATGGAACTAGTTCCCCTTGACACGAACTAGTTCCCCTCGACACGAACTTTCAAAATCAAAATGAAAGACAAATTTCAATTCAGCCGAATAAGGATGTCTACGTCAACATGCCTCTTAAAGAGCAATCTACAAGTTCAACAAAACCTGCTGAGCTACCAAAAATAGATCGAACAGCATCTGGCTATTTCATCGACTTCGATACCTTTTCATTGGATCCAAGTGAACCTGAAATGACGCGAGCCCAAATTTCTCGCAAACAACGGATCAAAGACTTTTTTATCTTTCTTAGAAGGACTTATTTAGTATCACCTTGGCTAGAACTTTGGATACTCACCGGTATATTATTTTTTCTTTTTTGGTTAGGATTAGTAATCACTTTCCCCTTGCTCATCAATGGAACTTATCTTCAACAGAGCTCTGCAACGTCCGAAGTAAAATTAGTTTTAAAACCTCATGTTTCATTTCATCGTGAACTAAGAGACTTGTCCTTCGTGAACATTTCAGCAGTTCGTATACCGGATGGTATAGTGTGGAAAAAGTAAATTATGATATATTTGGACCGACCAAGCTTTTAAAAATTCCACATTTGTTTAAAATTTCATTGAACGATATCATTACCTCCAGTACATTTTCTGATGATTGGGATTTTGAAACTGTTAATAACTTATTGTCTGATTTGGAACAATCTGCCGCATTTTCTAGCACTGAAATGTTGGAGGACACATCAGATTTTGACAAAATGTATTGTTACCAACATTATGGTCATCATTTCTTGCATAAATCTTGCAAACCTAGAAATATTTTCACATTCCACCAGTGGGAACATTGCCCTACACCACGGAAAGGTAGTTTAAAAACATTTGCACAAATATTCTCATATTTTTCAGGGTTTAACACTTCTGACCCAACCTCATACTATTATAAGGTTGCACCTATATCTGCACAGAAAAATATGTTAACAAACACCAAACAGATTTACTCTGCTTCCTTTATCACCCAGCTGTCTGAACAGGGTTTTGACTTATGGATGGACACCGTAGACTTGAAATCAATCTGGGGTTCTAGGGACTGGCAAGTCCAGGGAACAGAAGCACTATTTAGAGCATGCCTCATTCCACAGCAGATGATTATTCTGAATGATACTGTGCAACAGACATCCTGTCTTGGAGTAGCCAAGAATAAGGACTTGAACACGCCTCAAATTCCAACACCTTTAAACACCGAGGGGAATTTTACGTCAGAAAGAGGGGCTAAGTTGGGTAACATATTGCAATACAATAGATCAGACCCCAAATGGAAGGGATGGTTGGTTTGCCCACTGACACAAACAGATGTCAGGAAAGATTATGCGGTACCACCGAAGGGTTTAGTATCCATAGGCCAGACCCACGTTATGTGCAATGAGAACATCCGGGGGTAGTGACATCATACAGTGTTGGGAAGTTGTGCCTTGATTGGCTAAAGACCTCAACACTACCCCAGGTAAAACAACACTTGTCCTTACTCACAGAGGATGTGGACCTACGGGATTTTTTATTAGGTCCCAGAAAACCACATCAGAAACGTTTTTTGTATGCTGTCTATAATTAAATCTGGAAAATCTCCCAACAAGAAGCTGCAGAGAGATTAAGAGAAATAGATAGAGTTAACCTAGAAAAGGCGTTAGCCATAGTTGACAATGGCATGACTACATTAACATCCAGGATATATTCACTGGGCAACATTGTATCTTCTGCTATTGATGTAATAGAACAGGATTTGTCCATATTGCAACACGGACAGTCGCAGTTACGTTCTATTATTTTATTAAGCTGGACGCTGCAGTCATTACGCGCCGGTTATATGCCTTGGCGTTTCATCAACATTACGTCATTATTTTCTGCATACAATGTAACAGAAAAACAGATGAAAACGGCACAGAGGGGAGCAAAATATACAATGCTGCGTATTGAAAAACTGGATAGGTTACCCTTTACTGTGGCAGAGTCACCGTCCACAGAGTGGTTAATCCACGGCCATATAACATTACCGGTCGCAACATTCCAGTTTCAATATTGCCTAGAACAACAGCAGGCAGATATGAGAAGATGGGTAAGGAATTCATCAGGGAATCCTGGGATTTACCATACAGATTTCGATGCAGGAGTGGGGCTCTGGAAGTGTTTCTAAGCGGAACTAACTGCGAGAACGCTTTAAGTGGATCTCTCATATGCCAGGATATTATGCTACACGGGGCTTGTAATGGGTCTGTGGCGAACTTGTCCTGTCATTGGGGGGGTACCCCGGCAGCTGTGATTAATCCGGTATTCAGACTTCTCTCGAATGGGAGTTACTTGATGCTGAATGATCAAGGTTGTTGTGGGATGCTTCCGGGCATCGCATATCTAGTCACCGTGAGCTCCAGTGTTACTTGCTATATGCAAGTATTGTTTCCACCAACACATACAGTCAGGGAGGCGCCGTTATGGCCTTCGCTAAATGTTTCCTTTATACGGTTTGATACTCTGAGCAGAATGAAAGCCATGCTTTTACAACGAACCGTGCTCTTAACCTCCGCCTGGGAGACTTTTGATCTCCTGATCGCAAGGTCCTCGGCTGAGATACAGGCACTTATGCGTACGAACTGGCCCTTCCATTTCACAGAAATGGTAAGTCGTATCTTTAACATGTCTGATACGACGGGTGTTGTACACCTATTTAAGACCGTAGGTTCCGGACTGTTAAGCACCTTTCAGACGGTCCTAGGAGTTATACCAAACTTTATACACTCCGTCTTTGGAAGCATTTTTGGAGGGCTTCCGCTGATCCTGTTTCTAATAGCAGGAATCCTGATTGTTACCTTTCTGCTACGCAATAGACGTCCCAGCCACCAAGGAGATAGCAACAGGTCTCCTGGAGAGTAAATACCGTGATCGCATGGTACAACATCTGGGCACACCTCGCCTACGGGAACTGAGCACCTCTTGGTTCCTGTCATTTCGACCGGTCTGGATGGACTGTGTCCTACCTGTTCTCCGATGTCTGTTCTGCGGAGAAGAATGTGTGTTGGACCTCTGTCTGACACTTCCATTGGTTGTGCCACCGGACGTTGATGCTTTACTGGACCCGATAATGGCCCATGTTCTGCAGTGTCCTCCGCGCCTTCCCATGTTGTTGGCAGCATTCTTAGAGCCACCACAGGTAGTTTCTGCTCCTGTTGGTATGGACACCGGCTCCTCCAACACTCAGGCCTTGGATGTGGCACAGGCTGCCCCGGCATCTGCTGCAAGCAATATGGAAGATCATCTGTGCTCAATTGAAATTCTTTGTGAGGTGTTACAGGGGTCGTCAGCTGCATATGCAGACAGCAGCAATGTTGCGTCTACCAGCAAGGACACACAAACATTTGGCATGTCGCACACCGGGAAGACTTGGCTTTTTTACTTTTTTCTTCTCGGAATTCCAAATTGAAACCTTTTAACCTGCATGGCTTTCAAATGCTTGTAGTTGTTCAGACTATATAAACGGACACTTTAGAGCTGTGAGAAGTTGGCCTGGCATATGCTGTCCACTAATTATAGTGGGCACCGTGCACCAGTCCAAATCGACTCTTATGGTAGGTAGGTTAAAGACAACCTTATTGAAAGCTATCCTAGTGGTAGCTATGGAGAGCAGCCTTCAGGCTAAGTCTTGAAGGAATGTAAAGCAGCTTGTTTTACCAGTCTATAATCTCTTGAGTGACCAAATGAAAGAGCACCACACCAGGTATATATTCAAAATATATGTATTTATTACTAAACACACCCCTCTAGTCTCTTTATGAGGCTAGAGTTCGAAGTACATAGGTTATAAGATCTTAAATCACAGTAATAGCACAAATACACGTTTGGGCCCTAGGGGTGTACCAAACCATATACCAATAAAGTGGTATGCGAACCACGACTGAACTAGACACTAGGCCTAGAGCCTCTAGAAGTGCTTGGACCACAAGGAACCACCCAAGGTAGTGACACAGGGGACCCACGGGAGACAGCGTGCAGTGTAAATACACAACCGCGATACGCCGTTAACTTCTATGGAGAAAGTCGGGATCGGGAAAATAGAGGAAAGGGACACTTTAAAGAGGACTAGGACAAAACCCTTTGAGATCTAGGACTTTGAAGAGTCTCTACCCACGGGAGCACCGGAGTACTTGTGTTACCTCACCCAGGAAGCCGGGTGCATAGGTGCCTTTCGGGGTCGGGTTTCGTCGTCGTTTCTTATGGCGATCTGCTGCAAAGTGCTGCTGGCGACCAGGAGAAAAGTGTCCGGGTGGATCCAAGAGTGGATCGGAGTTCTGAAGAACCTGAAAGCAGAGGGGACAGAGTCTGGGTCACTAGCCAGTGACCAGGAGGGCGATGGACAGATGCCCACCGATGTCGAGTGCTTCAAGTTCGTTGACGGTCGTCTTGACTCTTCAGCCACGAGGTCCGGGAGGCGTTGTCGGCGACCAGGAGCAGGATTCGGGCTGTTGCTCGATGTCTGTCGAGTGCAGAGGTGTCGGCGACCAGATTGGACCCAACAGGCCTTGGCAACGGCAAGTCTCGAGTAAGATGTAGATCGTCGATGATGCAGACCAGCAAGGTCTGGGGAACTCACCCAGCAAGGGTAAGTGAGGGCAGGCCTGGAGCAACCAGACTGCCAAGTAAAGAAAAGATTGGCCTTCGGTAAGGGCTACTAGCCAACAGGCTAGCGACCGCGAAGGAGCCTCGTGACGCCGCACGTGGAGCTGGCTTACAGGACACTCGTGGAGTGGGGGCCAGTGATCTTCGGTGCAGGTGGTGCTGGAGGCTAGGGCTACTCGGAGCCCAAAGCACGACTTCTTGGGAGACCCAGAAGATGGTGCACTTGCAAGTGTGCTCGGTGTCCAGGGGTCAAGGTCTCAAGTCACCCACGATAGCCACGGGCCTCAGCTTTGCTGGGGACTCAGGGTAGCCTCGGGGAAGTCTGAGAATCCACCTCTGGTGATGCGATGACTTCGGCGTCCGACGGGAGCTTCAGTAATGCGAACCGGACAGATGCTTCTTTGGTGCCTGCCAAGCAGGGGAGTCACTCCTTGAACCCAAGGGAGATTCTTCAGTCCTCTAATCGTGAGTAGAGCGTCGAAGGTCCAGGATTCTGTTTCAGAGTTTCGTCCAGGTATAATCTAAAGTCCTAAGGACTGGGTTCCTACCTTTATTCCAAAAATAGGGGATGGACTACTCTGTGGCCCCACCTATGGGTGGGTCAGGGCAGAGGGGTGGCTACACCCCTTTCCCTTTGTCCAGTTCGCGCCAAAGCAGGGGCTGCAAGCCCTGATCCGGTTTGAACTGGGGTATGCACAGGGACACCAAATGTGCCCCCAGTGCAGGACTTCAAAGCACCCGAAAGTGCTCCCGCCCAGCCCCAATACACATTGTCCTGTCTGGGGAGGTGGTCACACCTCCCTGGGACAGGAAACCTATTGTCCAGGCCTCCCCTGCCGGAGTTTCGTCCAGCAGCAGGAGGCCAGACTCGTGTCTGTGGCAGCAGCATCCATTTTGTGATGCCAGGGCTCTGGAAAGAAGTTACCGGACTCGTCAGAGTTAACATGCCTTTCCCTCTAGAAGGGTGGAATGCTACCCCCGCCGCCAGGATTGGCGGGGGGTAGTATTCCAAGATGTTTGACACCAAACACGACATGTTTAGGTGCAGCCATTCCATAGTTAGCATTTTACCGCGAGGATATAATGCGTTTAAGAGTATATGGTCAGGCTGCACTACAAACAGCATCAGAGATGGTCTCCGAACGCTGCAGAGGGGCCCTGCTCATGCAGGGGCACCCTCTCACATAGGAACCATGCACTCTGCCTTTAGGATTGATAAGGCCTGCCTTAGGAGTGACTTATAGGTTTATATGTGTGTATGCATTTAGTGATATAGGTAACCTATACCACTGCAAGGGGTGCATGCACCACCTTACCCAGGCTGCAGTAGCAGACCTGTGGTGCCAGTTTGGATGGCCTACCAGGGGTGGCATAATACATGCTGCAGCCCCTGGCAGGCCTCTGAGGTGCCTATGCCCTTGGTACATAGTATACCATATACTAGGGACTTACAAGGGCACTCCAGATCCCAATCAGTGATGTGCCTAAGGCACATGGAGACCCTTTTAAAGAGGAAACAGCTAGGCTGGGGTTCTGAATAGCAGGGCCCCAGCCAGACTAATGTCGAAAACCAGTGAAGTATCAGCAAAAAAGTGGGGGTACCCCTGTGAAGCAGATCCTACTCTCCTACACAACCCCCCCCCCCCAAACGTAGGGACATTAAACTAACCTTGCCCAGTTAAGTCTTCATGTTCTAAGTGGAAATACCTAGAGAGTCCATCTGCATTCGCATGGTTACTCCCAGGCCTATGTTCCACTGTAAAGTCCATCCCCTGTAGGGAAATGGACCACCTAAGCAGTTTGGGGTTTTCACCCTTCATTTGTTTTAGCCATAAGAGGGGCTTATGGTCTGTCTGAACCAGGAAGTGTGTACCAAACAAGTATGGCCTCAACTTCTTCAGAGCCCAGACCACAGCAAAGGCCTCCCTCTCTATGGCTGACCAACGTTTCTCTCTAGGGGTCAGCCTTCTGCTAATAAAAGCTACTGGCTGATCCTGACCTTCTTCATTCAATTGTGACAGTACGGCCCCTACCCCCAACTCAGATGCATCAGTTTGAACAATGAACTTCTTGGAGTAATCAGGACTCTGCAGAATTGGAGCAGTGCACATGGCCTGCTTGAGGTCATCAAATGCCTTTTGACAGCTAACTGTCCACTGAACCTTTTGGGCATTTTCTTAGAAGTTAAGTCATTCAAGGGTGTCACTATTGATCCATACCCCTTGACAAATCTCCTATAGTACCCAGTCAGGCCTAAGAAGGCTCTCACCTGAGTCTGGGTAGTGGGAGCAGTCCAGTCCATGATGGTCTGGATCTTGCTCTGCAAAGGTTGAACCTGGCCTCCACCCACAAGGTGGCCCAGGTACACAACCTGACTCTGCCCTATCTGGCACTTAGTGGCCTTGATAGTCAGGCCTGCCTTTTGCAGGGCCTGTAAAACATTCCTGAGGTGGACCAGGTGATCCTCCCAGGTGGAGCTAAAGACAGCAATATCATCTAGATAAGCTGCACTATAGGCTTCCAGTCCTGTGAGAACTGTGTTCACCAACCTCTGGAAAGTGGCAGGTGCATTTTTCAGACCAAAGGGCATCACCACAAATTGATAATGCCCACTAGGGGTTGAAAATGCTGTTTTGGGCTTTGCAGCATCAGCTAGTCTGATCTGCCAGTAGCCAGCTGTTAGGTCAAATGTGCTGAGATATTTGGCAGAGGCCAAAGTATCTATGAGCTCATCTGCCCTGGGTATTGGATGGGCATCAGTCCTAGTGACTGCATTGAGGCCTCTGTAGTCTACACAAAACCTCATCTCTCTTTTCCCACCACTGGTGTGAGGTTTAGGTACTAGGACTACTGGACTAGCCCAAGGGCTATCTGAGGGCTCAATCACTCCCAATTCCAACATCTTCTGGACTTCAGTCCTGATACAGTCCCTGACATGGTCAGGTTGCCTATAAATCTTGTTTTTAATAGGCAGACTGTCCCCAGTGTCCACTTCATGAGTGCACCAGGTGGTCTGACTGGGTGTCAGTGAAAACATATGTCTAAACTGATTGAGGACTTGCCTGCAATCAGTTTGTTGTTGGGTAGAGAGGCTGCCTGCCAAGGCTACACCATCAACTGACCCATCGTCAGGGTTCTGTGAGAGCAGGTCAGGGAGTGGGTCACTCTCTTCCTCCTGCCCTTCATCAGTAGCCATGAGCAAGCCCATGTCTGCCCTGTCCACATATGGCTTAAGTCTGTTGACATGGAGAACCCTTTGGGGACTCCTGGGTGTTCCCAGGTCTACTAAGTGACCTCACCCTTCTGCTCAACAATAGTGTGGGGTCCACTCCATTTGTCTTGGAGAGCTGCTGGGGCCACTGGCTCCAACACCCACACCTTCTGTCCTGGCTGGTAAACAGTCAGAACAGCCTTTTGGTCATGCCAGGCCTTCTGCAGTTCCTGGCTAGCCTCAAGGTTTTTGGTTGCCTTTTTCATGTACTCAGCCATCCTGGAGCGGAGACCAAGTACATAGTCCACTATATCTTGCTTTGGGGGCTTGAGAGGTAACTCCCATCCTTCCTTCACCAAGCACAGTGGACCCCTCACAGGGTGGCCAAACAGAAGTTCAAAAGGGCTGTAACCAACCCCTTCTGAGGCACCTCCCTATATGCGAATAAAAGGCAGGGCAAGAGTATGTCCCATCTACGCCTAAGCTTTTCTGGGAGCCCTTTAATCATGCCCTTCAAGGTTTTGTTGAATCTCTCAACTAAACCATTGCATTGTGGGTGATAGGGTGTGGTGAACTTATAAGTAACTCCACACTCCTTCCACATTGCTTTTAAGTACCCAGACATGAAGTTTGCACCCCTGTCTGATACCACCTCCTTAGGAAAGCCCACTCTTGAGAAAATTCCCAGGAGGGCCCTTGCCACCACAGGTGCTGTAGTGGTCCTAAGGGGAATAGCTTCTGGGTACCTGGTGGCATGATCCACTACCACCAGTATAAATCTGTGCCCAGATGCTGTTTGGGGATCCATGGGACCAACAATGTCAATCCCTACCCTCTCAAAGGGCACCCCCACCACAGGTAGTGGTATCAGGGGGCCTTTGTAGTGCCACCTGCTTTGCCACTGGCTTGGCAGGTTACACAGGAGCGACAAAACTCCTTACTGTCTTCAGACATGTGGGGCCAGTGAAAGTGAGGGACAATTCTGTCCCAAGTCTTGTTCTGGCCCAGGTGTCCTGCTAAGGGAATATCATGGGCTAGGGTCAATAGGAAGCCCCTGAACTTCAAAGGTATTACCAACCTCCTGGTAGCACCAGACTTGGGGTCTCTACTCTCTGAGTACAGGAGTCCATCATCCCAATACACTGTATGGGGACCACTAGCTTTCCCAGCAGCCTCAGCAGCAGCTTGCTGTCTGAGGGGTTCAAGGGAGGGGCAGCTCTGCTGCTCCTGGCTCAGATCTGCCCTAGAAGGTCCCCCTGTCCCCAAGAACTCAACCTGGTCAGGTTCAAGTTCCTCTGGGACAGTTCCTTCTTCAGGGCTGAGATCATCCCCCTCAAGGGACTGATCTTCCTCCTGAGCCAAGGGGGAAGGCACTGCCTTAACACTACTACTCCTCCTCTTGGAAGGCACTTGGTCCATTCTTCCAGAATCCAAGGCCTGTTCAGTTTTAGACAGTTTAGCTTGTGACCTGGTCACAGCAAACACATCTGCAGGGATCCCCAGCATTTCTGCATGGGTCCTGAGCTCCACTTCTGCCCAAGCAGAGGTTTCTAAGTCATTGCCAAGCAAGCATTCGACTGGTAGGTTTGCACTTACCACAACCTTCTTAAGGCCAGTTACCCCTCCCCAGGAGAAGTTAACAACTGCCAGAGTATGGTCTGTTCTGACATTGCTAGCATTGGTCACTTGGTACATCTCACCAAGTATAACTTGCCCAGGTAGCACAAGGTCTTGTGTCACCATTGTGACACTTGCCCCTGTGTCCCTAAATGCCAAAGCCTCTCGTCCATTGATTAAAGGCTGTTGTCTGTACTTGCCCAGATTACTGGGACTCACAGTGGAGGTCACATCCATGCCTCCATCACAGACTAACACAGCCTGAGTCAGTTCCCTGACTAAGTCAGAGCCCAACTCAGTTCCCAGGGTGAACCCTACTAAACCCTTTGCTGGAGCACTTCCACCAACTGTACTAGGGGGAACAGGTGCCTTAGGGGCATTGGTGGGTGCTGGACTGGAGTCTTTGGACTTGGTGCAATCACTGGTCCAGTGGGTCTTTTGCTTACAGACCTTGCACCATGGTTTTCTTTGGCCTTTACCCTTGGTAGATTGGGAATCCCCACCAGAAGAAGATTTTTGGGGGCCTGATGAAGACTTTTGATCTTTACCCTTCTCCCCACCCTTGTCAGAGTTCTTAGCATCTTGCTTCTTGGTTTCCCCACCTTGGTTCTGTACCTTCTGCTTCACCCTGGTTCTGACCCATTTGTCTGCCTTCTTTCCCAATTCTTGGGGAGAGGTCAGATCAGAGTCAACCAGGTACTGATGCAACAGCTGGTTTTGACAGTTATTAAGAATCTGCTCCTCATTATCAGATTATACAATCCTGAGAAGTCACACACCTTACTGCCCATCAACCAGCCTTCCAGAGCCTTGGCAGAACAATCCACATAGTCTACCCAGTCTTGAGTCTGTGCCTTTTGGGTGTCTCTGAACTTCAACCTGTACTGTTCAGTGGTTAGGCCAAACCCATCAATAAGAGCACTCTTCAAGACCTTGTAATTGTCAGCATCCTCCTCTCTAACAGTGAGGAGCTTGTCTCTACCTTTGTCAGCAAAGGAGAGCCACAAGATTGCTGCCCACTGCTCCTGAGGGACCTTCTGTACTTTACAGGCCCTCTCTAAAGCAGTTATCCATTTGTGGATATCATCCCCACTCTGGTAGGGAGGGACAATCTTGCTCAGGTTCCTATGGTCATAGGACCTTTCCCTATCTCTAGGGATATGGCTGCCACCATGGGACTCTAGTCCCAACTTTCTTCTCTCTCTAAGGAGATCTAGGGATTCTCTATCTAAAGCCAATTGCTTCTTCCTGATCTCCAGTTGAGTCTCCTCATACTGGACCAGTCTCTTTCTTCTCTCATGAGAGGATTCCCTCCTGTGAGAAGAAACAGAGCTCCCTATTGAGGTGCCAGAGTGGTTAGACTCCTGAGAAGGAGACCTAGACTTTCTGAGCACACTCATAATCCTTCCTGGGGGACAAAGGTGTGGTTCTCAAGATCCTCATCTTCATCTTCCCCAGAAGGGATTGGGTTTTCCAGGTCAGGGTCATTGTCACCCTCCTGGTCAGTTTCAGAGGGGGGCTGGGGGTAGTGGTACCCCTGGCCCCTTCCTCATCTGCTGGCCCACCCTCTGCTCCTACCCCTTCAGTCTCTGAAGACTTACTAAGATCATAAGCCACCAACAACTCCTGGAGGTGTTGGGTGGTGGGACTTTGGCCTGTCCTTAATTTCCTCACGTTACACAAAGCTCTCAGTTCCAAGAATGGGAGTGTGTCATACTTGGAGGGGGAAGCTCAATGGCTTCCTGCAGGGCATCTCTAGATCCTGCTTTTAAAGACATTACTAGTGTGGTGTGGTGTATGCACTACCTACTCTAGTGTGGCCTACTAAACTCTCTTGAGTTGTAGAAAGGGTTGTGCTATCCCTTAACACACAACTCTAAGTTCAGTAGAACTTACTGATATTCTAAGCTTAAATTATATGTACCTTAGGTACCTTTAGTGGTTTTCAGTTGATCAATTCAATTGAGATTATCTGGTAAAACAATAGCAAGCTGGAATCCCACACGCTGCACACCAATGTGAGAAGTTGGCCTGGCATATGCTGTCCACTAATTATAGTGGGCACCGTGCACCAGTCCAAATCGACTCTTATGGTAGGTAGGTTAAAGACAACCTTATTGAAAGCTATCCTAGTGGTAGCTATGGAGAGCAGCCTTCAGGCTAAGTCTTGAAGGAATGTAAAGCAGCTTGTTTTACCAGTCTATAATCTCTTGAGTGACCAAATGAAAGAGCACCACACCAGGTATATATTCAAAATATATGTATTTATTACTAAACACACCCCTCTAGTCTCTTTATGAGGCTAGAGTTCGAAGTACATAGGTTATAAGATCTTAAATCACAGTAATAGCACAAATACACGTTTGGGCCCTAGGGGTGTACCAAACCATATACCAATAAAGTGGTATGCGAACCACGACTGAACTAGACACTAGGCCTAGAGCCTCTAGAAGTGCTTGGACCACAAGGAACCACCCAAGGTAGTGACACAGGGGACCCACGGGAGACGCGTGCAGTGTAAATACACAACCGCGATACGCCGTTAACTTCTATGGAGAAAGTCGGGATCGGGAAAATAGAGGAAAGGGACACTTTAAAGAGGACTAGGACAAAACCCTTTGAGATCTAGGACTTTGAAGAGTCTCTACCCACGGGAGCACCGGAGTACTCGTGTTACCTCACCCAGGGAAGCCGGGTGCATAGGTGCCTTTCGGGGTCGGGTTTCGTCGTCGTTTCTTATGGCGATCTGCTGCAAAGTGCTGCTGGCGACCAGGAGAAAAGTGTCCGGGTGGATCCAAGAGTGGATCGGAGTTCTGAAGAACCTGAAAGCAGAGGGGACAGAGTCTGGGTCACTAGCCAGTGACCAGGAGGGCGATGGACAGATGCCCACCGATGTCGAGTGCTTCAAGTTCGTTGACGGTCGTCTTGACTCTTCAGCCACGAGGTCCGGGAGGCGTTGTCGGCGACCAGGAGCAGGATTCGGGCTGTTGCTCGATGTCTGTCGAGTGCAGAGGTGTCGGCGACCAGATTGGACCCAACAGGCCTTGGCAACGGCAAGTCTCGAGTAAGATGTAGATCGTCGATGATGCAGACCAGCAAGGTCTGGGGAACTCACCCAGCAAGGGTAAGTGAGGGCAGGCCTGGAGCAACCAGACTGCCAAGTAAAGAAAAGATTGGCCTTCGGTAAGGGCTACTAGCCAACGGGCTAGCGACCGCGAAGGAGCCTCGTGACGCCGCACGTGGAGCTGGCTTACAGGACACTCGTGGAGTGGGGGCCAGTGATCTTCAGTGCAGGTGGTGCTGGAGGCTAGGGCTACTCGGAGCCCAAAGCACGACTTCTTGGGAGACCCAGAAGATGGTGCACTTGCAAGTGTGCTCGGTGTCCAGGGGTCACGGTCTCAAGTCACCCACGATAGCCACGGGCCTCAGCTTTGCTGGGGACTCAGGGTAGCCTCGGGGAAGTCTGAGAATCCACCTCTGGTGATGCGATGACTTCGGCGTCCGACGGAGCTTCAGTAATGCGAACCGGACAGATGCTTCTTTGGTGCCTGCCAAGCAGGGGAGTCACTCCTTGACCCCAAGGGAGATTCTTCAGTCCCCTAATCGTGAGTAGAGCGTCGAAGGTCCAGGATTCTGTTTCAGAGTTTCGTCCAGGTATAATCTAAAGTCCTAAGGACTGGGTTCCTACCTTTATTCCAAAAATAGGGGATGGACTACTCTGTGGCCCCACCTATGGGTGGGTCAGGGCAGAGGGGTGGCTACACCCCTTTCCCTTTGTCCAGTTCGCGCCAAAGCAGGGGCTGCAAGCCCCTGATCCGGTTTGAACTGGGGTATGCACAGGGACACCAAATGTGCCCCCAGTGCAGGACTTCAAAGCACCCGAGTGCTCCCGCCCAGCCCCAATACACATTGTCCTGTCTGGGGAGGTGGTCACACCTCCCTGGGACAGGAAACCTATTGTCCAGGCCTCCCCTGCCGGAGTTTCGTCCAGCAGCAGGAGGCCAGACTCGTGTCTGTGGCAGCAGCATCCATTTTGTGATGCCAGGGCTCTGGAAAGAAGTTACCGGACTCGTCAGAGTTAACATGCCTTTCCCTCTAGAAGGGTGGAATGCTACCCCCGCCGCCAGGATTGGCGGGGGGTAGTATTCCAAGATGTTTGACACCAAACACGACATGTTTAGGTGCAGCCATTCCATAGTTAGCATTTTACCTCGAGGATATAATGCGTTTAAGAGTATATGGTCAGGCTGCACTACAAACAGCATCAGAGATGGTCTCCGAACGCTGCAGAGGGGCCCTGCTCATGCAGGGGCACCCTCTCACATAGGAACCATGCACTCTGCCTTTAGGATTGATAAGGCCTGCCTTAGGAGTGACTTATAGGTTTATATGTGTGTATGCATTTAGTGATATAGGTAACCTATACCACTGCAAGGGGTGCATGCACCACCTTACCCAGGCTGCAGTAGCAGACCTGTGGTGCCAGTTTGGATGGCCTACCAGGGGTGGCATAATACATGCTGCAGCCCCTGGCAGGCCTCTGAGGTGCCTATGCCCTTGGTACATAGTATACCATATACTAGGGACTTACAAGGGCACTCCAGATCCCAATCAGTGATGTGCCTAAGGCACATGGAGACCCTTTTAAAGAGGAAACAGCTAGGCTGGGGTTCTGAATAGCAGGGCCCCAGCCAGACTAATGTCGAAAACCAGTGAAGTATCAGCAAAAAAGTGGGGGTACCCCTGTGAAGCAGATCCTACTCTCCTACAAGAGCCACTACTTGAATGATTTTATTTTGTAGAACACTTTTAAAGGGTTTTTTAACGCTTTTTAACTTCTCTTAAAAATGCTTTTATTTGTTGCATACAAACCTCTAGACGCCTTGGTAGTACGCTAGATTTTAGTAATGTCGTCAAGTCGTATGAGGAGTGGGTGTTATATTTCATATAAGTAGCCCAATATAGGTTTAAGTAACATCATAACCCTTCACCTACATTCTCTCCTATACTACATATATGACGGATTTGAAGGACTGACCTTTTACCCAGTTACAATACTACACAAAAGTACGTAGGGTTTTTCCCTGGACACTGGCCTCATAAATTATGCATGAGGATTCTTAGTTTCTTGGAATCACAGCAGGACCATCATCTCCTGCATAATAACTGTGTATAAAGTTCATTCCTGACGTCATCCTAAGTTCGACACTGACACAGCAAGGTAGAACCCCTGGGGCTACCTTAGGGTATATAAACACCACATCTTGCTGAGATAGAAAGAGGAGATCAGGACTTCCCGGCCGACACAGTGACGCAAGACGCTGAGGTTCCTGCATGCAGATACTCCAGCTCGCAGTGGTCTGACATCCCTTGCGGGGTGTTCAGCTCGAGACCAGAACGGGGTCCCGCAGTCTCACATCAGGTAATGGGGTTGGCTTTATCCTAGAGGGATTCTTGGCTTCACACCTACTCCCATGCTAGGTACATTTAGGTACATCTAGTAAGGGTGCATCGTAGGAGTACGCATTTTATTGCCATGTATTTTATATACTTGCCTGTAGTTATGATTTTAGCAAAATGGTAGAAACCTACCATCTGTTTACTTTCTTAGTGCTGTTACTCATTTATATATGCTACTGGTGATTTCGCTAGAATAACGACTGTTCAATAAATGCTTATTGAAAGCGTCCCAACCGTTTATTCTGTGTGTCTCTCTGAGAACATAAGATATGCACGCATCCTTATTTATCAG
The DNA here is from genome assembly GCA_963921515.1 of Calotriton arnoldi. NCBI lineage: Eukaryota > Metazoa > Chordata > Amphibia > Caudata > Salamandridae > Calotriton > Calotriton arnoldi. The sequence continues at coordinate 5,010,810 of CAWUFW010000061.1, forward strand.
CATTCTGAAGATTCTAAAGGTACCCAGGGTTTGTGAATTCCTATGGAGGGGACCAATACATTAGTCAAAATAAATTACAGAGAAATGGGGGTTTTGTTTCTTCGAAAAATGGGAAAAAAGTGCTGCAGAAGAAAGCTTCTGGGGATTTCACTGCAAATTGTATCAACAAAGGGGTTATGGTGCTGAAATCACCATCTTCCCAGCTTTCAGGAACAGGCAGACCTTTGTCAGAAAGCCAACATTTTCTACACAGTATTGGCATTTTACTGGGACATAGCCTATTTTTTCTATTTTATGTGTTAGGATTCTGTCCCATATCCTATGCTGACGATACCCAACTCCTCCTCTCCTTCGACAAAACAAGTTCAGATATTCAGGCTACCTTTGCGGAGGGCATGAAATCTATCGCGGAATGGATGAAGGATAACTTCCTCCAATTAAATACAGGAAAGTCAGAGATAATGTTGTTTGGAGAAGCAACAGTCAGATGGTCCCCAAGTTGGTGGCCGGAGGTTCTGGGTTCTGCCCCCAAACCAAAACTGATAGTAAAAAACCTGGGGGTTAAAATAGACCAGAAACTGACATTGGGGGAACATATTTCCACAACAGTGGGAGTCTGTTTTCATAATCTCAGTCTTCTTAGGAGAGTTTTCCCCTTTCTACCACTGTCAACCCGGAAGACCTTGGTACAGGCTCTGGTGTTGAGCCGTCTGGATTACTGCAATGCTCTGCTGATTGCAGCTAATGAAAACTCCCTGAACAAATTGCAGATAGTCCAGAACGCGGCGGCCCGTTTGGTGGCTAATGCTCCCCCCAGAACTGAATCTCTCCCCCTCCTGAAAAAATTGCACTGGCTCCCAGTGCGAAAGAGGATTAAATTTAAGATCTGTTGTATGGCCTTTAAATCTTTAAACAACTTGGGCCCCAGTTATCTAAAGGACAAATTTGTCAGGTACCTGCCCTCCAGATCTCTCCGCTCCGAATCTAAAGCTCTGCTCCAAGTCCCCCGCTTCCATAGAGCGCGACTGGGCGGTTAAGCCTTCTACCACCTGGCCCCACGCTACTGGAATCAACTCCCTATCCATTTACGACTATGTACGGACTACCTAAAGTTCAGAAAGATGTTAAAGTCTGCTTTATTCTAATCTAGCATCCCCTTGGAGTCCTATAGCAGTTCAAGTGCGGAGATACCCTGATGGGGTGATTCGGGCGCTTTATAAATAAATAAAATAAATAAATGTGCTTTCAACCTCCTTCCAGTTAGTGGTAGAAATGAGTGTGAAACCAATAATGGATCCCAGAAAGCTATACATTTCTGAAACGTAGACAAAATTCTGAATTCAGCAAGGGGTCATATGTGTAGATCCTTCAAGGTTTTCCTATAGAAAGTAACTGTTGAAATAAAACAATATCAAAATTGAGTTGAAAAAACATCCATTTGTACCTACGTTTTCACCTGTAACTTTTTTAATTATGGCATATTATTGAAAGCAATATACTGTTACATCCGCTGGACCCTTCTGGTTGCGGGGATATATAGGGCGGAGTTTAGACGCACTGGTTATTTGCACATCTCTGAATTTGTGGGTACCCATACTACCATGTGAATTAAAGGACATTTTTCAAAATGATTTCTTTTTACTCATTGTCTTACGTTTGTAAGGCAGAAATCCATAGAAAGACAATTGCTAATAACACTTGTTCTACTATTCTGTATTTCCCTAAGTCTCCCAATAAAAATGGTAACTCACTTGTGTGGGTAGGCCTAGTGCCCGCAACAGCAAAACGGCCCAAAATGCAACATGGACACAACACATTTTCCCACTAAAAACGGACCCCCTTTTCTGCAATGTGCCTAGCTGTGGATTTTGGACCCTAGCTCAGCCGGCACCTAAGAAAACCTAGCAAACCTGTACATTTTTGAAAACTAGACACCCAAAGGAATCCAGGACGGAGTGACTTGTGTGTCCCTCACCAGGATATGTTACCCAGAATCCTTGCAAATTTCTAAATTTGCCCAAAAAACAAATTTTCCTCACATTTCTGTGATGGAAAGTTCTTGAATCTGTGGGGAGACACAAACTTCCACACACCCAGCATTCCCCCAAGTCTCCTGATGAAAATGACACCTCACTTGTGTGGGTAGGCCTAGTGCCCGCAACAGGAAACGGCCCATAACACAACATGTGTCTAAAAAAACACATGTTCATCGCATTTCTATGATGGAATGTTCTGGAATCTGACGGGAGCCACAAACTTCCTTCAACCCAGCATTCCCCCAAGTCTCCCAATAAAAATAGTACCTCACTTGTGTGGGTAGGCACAGTGCCCGTGAGATGAAAAGGCCCAAAATGCAACGTGGCCATATCACATTTTTCCTCTGAAAACTGACCCTTTTTGTGCAATGTGCCTAGCTGTGGATTTTGAGCCCTAGCTCAGCCAGGACCTAGGGAAACCTAGCAAACCTGTACATGTTTGAAGGCTAGATACCCAGAGGAATCCTGGATGGGGTGACTTGCATGGCTCTCACCAGGTTCTGTTACCTAGAATCCCTTGTAAACCTCAAAAGTTGTCAAAAAACACATTTTCTATTGCATTCCTGTGATGAAAAGTTCTGGAATCTGAGGGGAGCCACAAACTTCCTTCAACCCAGCATTTCCCCAAGGCTCCCGATAAAAATGGCACCTCACTTGTGTGGGTAGGCTTAGTGCCTGCGACAGAAAACAGCCCATAATGCAACATGGACACGTCACATTTTTTAACTGAAAACTGACTTTTTTTGCAATTAGCCTAGCTGTGGGTTTTGGGCCATAGCTCAGCCGGCACCTAGAGAAACCTAGCAAACCTGTACATTTCTGAAAACTAGACACCCAGGGGAATCCAAGATGGGGTAACTTGTGCGCTTTTCACCAGGGTCTATTACCCAGGATCCCTTACAAACCCCAAAATGTGTCTAAAAAAACACTTGTTCCTCGCAGTTTTGTGATGGAAAGTTCTGGAATCTGTGGGTGGTCACAAACTTCCACCCACTTAGCATTCCTCCTAGTCTCCTGATACAAATGGTACCTCACTTGTGTGTGTAAGCCTAGTACCCGTGACACGAAACAGCCCAAAAATGCAATGTGGCCACATCACATTTTTCCACTGATAACTGACCCTTTTTTTGCAATGTGCCTAGCTGTGGATTTTGGGTCCAAGCTCAGCCGGCACCTTGGGAAACCTAGAAAACCTGTACATTTAAAAAAAATTGGACACCAAGGGGAATCCAGGATGGGGTGACTTGTGTGGCTTTCACCAGGTTCTGTTACCCAGAATCCCTTGTAAACGTCAAAATTTGTCTAAAGAAATACATGTTCCTTGTATTTCTGTGATGGAAAGTTCTGGAATCTGTGGGTAGCCACAATCTTCGACCCACCCAGCATTTCCCCTAGTCCCCCGATAAAAAGGGTACCTCACATGTGTGGGTAGGCCTAGTGCCTGCGACAGGAAACGGCCCAAAATGCAACATGGCCACATCACATTTTTCCACTGAAAACTGACCTTTTTTTGCAATGTGCTGAGCTCTGGATTTTGGGCACTAGCTCAGCCGGCACCTAGAGAAACCTAGCAAACCTGTACATTTCTGAAAACTAGACACCCAGGGGAATCCAAGATGGGGTAACTTGTGCGCTTTTCACCAGGGTCTATTACCCAGGATCCCTTACAAACCCCAAAATGTGTCTAAAAAAACACTTGTTCCTCGCAGTTTTGTGATGGAAAGTTCTGGAATCTGTGGGTGGTCACAAACTTCCACCCACTTAGCATTCCTCCTAGTCTCTTGATACAAATGGTACCTCACTTGTGTGGGTAAGCCTAGTACCCGTGACACGAAACGGCCCAAAAATGCAATGTGGCCACATCACATTTTTCCACTGATAACTGACCCTTTTTTTGCAATGTGCCTAGCTGTGGATTTTGGGTCCTAGCTCAGCCGGCACCTTGGGAAACCTAGAAAATCTGTACATTTAAAAAAAATTGGACAACAAGGGGAATCCAGGATGGGGTGACTTGTGTGGCTTTCACCAGGTTCTGTTACACAGAATTCCTTGTAAACGTCAAAATTTGTCTAAAGAAATACATGTTCCTTGTATTTCTGTGATGGAAAGTTCTGGAATCTGTGGGTAGCCACAATCTTCGACCCACCCAGCATTTCCCTTAGTCCCCTGATAAAAAGGGTACCTCACATGTGTGGGTAGGCCTAGTGCCTGCGATAGGAAACGGCCCAAAATGCAACATGGCCACATCACATTTTTCCACTGAAAACTGACCTTTTTTTGCAATGTGCCGAGCTCTGGATTTTGGGCACTAGCTCAGCCGGCACATAGAAAAACCTAGCAAACCTGTACATTTTTAAAGACTGGACACCCAGAGGAATCCAGGATGGGGTGACTTGTGTGGCTCTCACCCGGTTCTGTTACCCAGAATCCCTTGCAAACCTCAAACTTTGTCCAAAAACATTTTCCTCACATTTCTGTGATGGAAAGCTCTGGAATCTGAGGGGAGCCACAAACTTCCTTCAACCCAGCATTCCCCCAAGTATCTCGATAAAAATGGCACCTCATTTGTGTGGGTAGGCCTAGTGCCTGCGACAGGAAACGGCCCATAATGCAACATGGACACTTCACATTTTTCCACTGCACACTGACCCTTTTTTGCTATGTGTCTAGCTGTATGTTTTAGGCCCTAGCTCAGCCGGCACCTAGGGAAACCTAGCAAACCTGAAAACTAGACACCCAGGGGAATCCAGGATAGGGTGACGTGTGTGGCTTTCACCAGGTTCTGTTACCCAGAATCCCTTGCAAACCTCAAAATTTGTCAAAGAAATACATGTTCCTCGCATTTCTGTGATTGAAAGTTCTGGAATCTGTGGGTAGCCACAAACTTCCACCCACCCAGCATTTCCCCAAGTCTCCCGATAAAAATGGAACCTCACCTGTGTGGGTAGGCCTAGTGCCCGTGACATGAAACGGCCCAAAATGCAATGTGGCCACATCACATTTGTACACTGAAAACTGACCATTTTTTTGCAATGTGCCTAGCTGTGGATTTTGAGCAATAGCTCAGCCGGCACCTAGGGAAACTTAGCAAACCTGTACATTTTTTGAAGACTAGACACCCAGAGGAATCCAGGATGGGGTGACTCGTGTGGCTCCACAATATGGTGGTAGGAAATTTGTGCGGGCCCGGTGATCCCACAATTTTTCCACACAGAAATGTGGGGAAACAATATGTTTTTGTCAATTAATCAAATTTACCCAGGCTTTTGGGTAAGTAAACCTCATGCGATCCACACAAAACATATCACATATTATTCCCTTGGTGATCAGCTTCCAAAAAGATCTGAGAACAAATGGTGTTCACTACAGAGGAGTATGCATTGACGGTAAAAAGCAAAAACGACACCAAAACATTACTGCACACCCATCCACTAATCAATCACAGGCATTCTGGTTGGATTTGGCACAAGGGTAAGTAAATGGTTCATAAAGAAAAAAAATTATTCACCAATGACTTTAGAAAATACAATCTGCAAAAGTCATTGTTAATAATTTCAACATTAGATCAAATAACCACTGGCTTACAGCTCGTGAGCTGTAAAGCCACATCAAGGCACCAACCGCTTTACAGTCCATTCACCCACCTTTCATGTGTCAGACACAGAAGACCTTTTACTCTGTCAACTGCGGGCCTAACACACTAAAACACTTACATTTACAAACATCACCATTCAAGTGCCCATCACTCTCATACGCCAAGAGAATTAGCACACCAATCTCACCACCAAGCACCCAAACATCAGACAACTGACAAAAACACCTCAAGCGAGTCAATACACATAGTGGCTACCAGCTACCAACACACCACCAGTCCACACACACCACCAGCCAAGCAACAGTCTACACACACTAGCAGCCAGATGTCAGTCTACAGGCACTGCCAGCCAAGGGCCAGTCCACATGCACCATCAGGCAAGCGCTATTCCACACACACCGCTAGCCAAGTGCCAGTATACACACACTACCACCCAAATGCCAGTACAAGCAGAAGTCAGCCGAATACCACTTCACACACACACACAAACTTTCCCTGGTGTCTAGTGGTTTTCTGACCCCCTTGGGGGCAGTTGGCTCTAAAAATATGACTGATATGCCCCAAGGGAGGAGCAGAAAACGGCCACAATATTGCCCCTATAATGGAGAGCCCAAGGGGCTGCTCCCCGACATATAAATGAAAAAAATACCTGGTGTCTAGTGGCTGTCTGCCAACCTTGGGGGCAGATGGGTCTAAAAATAAGGCTGATCTTCCCCCAGGGGGGCAGAAAACGCCCAACATATTGTCCCCATAATGGGGAGCGACACTTGCCAAGGAGCCACTCCCTGACATGTAAATTAAAAAAGAAATCCTGGTGTCTAGTTGCTTTCTGCCCCCAGGGAGGCATAAACTGGCCAAAATATTGCCCCCATAATGGGGAGGGACCCTTTCCCAAGGGGCTGCTCCCCAACATATCAATAAATTCAATCCCTGGTGTCTAATGGGTTTCGCCTAAAATATGGCCGATCTGCCCCCAAGGGGGGCAGAAATGGCCAAAATAATGCCCAAAAAATAGGGGGAGGGTTCTTGTCCAAGTGGCTGCTCCCCCACATGCCACATTACATTATTCCTGGTGTCTAGTGGGTTTCTGCACCCCTTGTGAGCAGATCGGTTTAAAAATATGGATGATCTGCCACCAAGGGGGCAGAATTGGCCAACATAATGCCCTCCAAAAAAGGTGCCCTTTCCTAAGGGACCGCTTCCCCACATGCCAAATAACATGTCTAGGGTGCATTCCTGCCCACAATCTCAGAGCAGGAATGCACTGCAAGGAGACACTGGGGGATAGGAAAAGCTCCTTCCTTCTCTCTCGTGCCTCTTTGTTGTCCACAGTGCCCCCAGGAGGAAAAATAACTTTTTCCCCAACATGCTGGAAGCAATGGCTTCCAGCGCGTCCCCAGCCTGCTTGATGACATTAGCGCACAGTTTGCACGCTGATGTCATCAGATCACCGAGGTGGGGGTCTGGGGGTGGCAGGGGAAGCTCTTCCACTGCCATCCCAGGTGTGAGCCCGTTATACAGCGGCCCACAGGGGGAGCACCAGCACTTCCCCCGTGGGTCGGTGCCAGTACATAATGGTTACGTCCTCCGCACAGCAACGCTGCAGCCGAGAACGTAACCATTACGTCCATGGCCCCCAAGCGGTTAAGAGCTCCACCGTGGCACGTCCTTCCCAGACACAACCTTCTGATTTTCAATTAGCCTTTTGGCTGCATTTACCTGGATAATTGTGGTCCCCTTATTTTAGATATTGTGCTTGAATACATCTTAGTTGCAGATGATTCTTGCTCTAGATTCCTTTGGGTTTGGCCACGTCACTCGGCTGACGCTTGAACTGTTATTAAAGATTTGCAAGACTTTGACGGAACTTATGGGTGCTGTGCATTCCATTCGGACTAGAGTCCAGCTTTCGCTTCTAAAGCGTACTATGATTCAATGATGTCCCTGGGGGCACAAGTGCAATATTCTTCTCCATTTAGGCCCCAGGGCAATTCAGTTGTGGAAAGAATGAACCGTGACTTAAAGCAGTCCTTAATGTCGAGAGTATTAGGTACTGTGGGTGGTTGGTTGAACCATCTCTATGGGGTTCAACATGCTCTTAATAACCTCCTTAAAAGACAACTGGGTGGGCAAACCCTGTACGAAGTACTTTTTGGCATCAATATGTATGTTCCAGACCTTGATGGTCCAGACATTGTGGTGCAGCTGCAACCTTTGACATAGATAACCACTGTGCTATCCTACAGGGCCTACACAAGTTCTGTGAAGCTCCATCAAGCAAATACTTGCCTGCGTCTCCTTCTCCAACAACATATACACAGACTAAAGTTTCTGGCTGGCTTCAAAAAGTTGGAGATGTCGTTCGAGAGAAGGTGGCAATTAAAAAGGAGTTTGGACTATCCTACCGTGCTCCTGTTCCGGTCCTTGGCATACAAGATACACAAATTGTAATCTAGCCACCGCTTCCTGGTTCTAAGGACAAACGCTTTGTCTCCATTGAACATGTCAAATTACACCATATGGTTGACTCTACATAGTATGCCCGGAGGTGTTCGTGTTCCTCCACAAGACTTTCCTTTGCAGCCCGTGAGCATCACCGATGCTAAGTCTCTGTGGTTGGAGGGGGGAGGCGTGTGGGGGGGGCTGAGCTCTCCTCGGAAAACATGACTGAAAGAATAAATGTTTCTCCTTTTGTGTCTTCTACAGCAGATTTTGTTTATGCTGATCCACCGTTTTTGAATCCCTATGAGTTGGGTTTTCTGAGTCCTACTACTGAATCCCAGCCCACAGTTTTTCAACTAATTACCTCCGGGTACCGTATGAATCAAGATGATTTTTTTTCAGACTGTTTTTATTTCATGGTTGAAACACACTTATCTAGTCCCGCCTTGGATATATGTCTGGATCATACTCTCTTTGGTTTCCCTGTTTATGTGGATTGGATTTGTAACAGTTTTTTCCCTGTTAATCAATGGCCACTACCTCCCGGAACATTCTGCTACCAAACTGGTCGACAAGGAGTTGGTCCCCCCCATTCTTCTTCACATAAACTGAAAAGATACTTGTCCCTCGTCAAAATTTCAGCCATTCCAATGACTGATGGGATTGTTTGGTATAAAGTTCCTTTCGATATATTTGGCCCTACAGAGACCCTGCAGATACCATATGTGTTTAACGTTTCTATGGATGATGTGATAGTGCCGGGGTTACATTCAGATGATTGGGATGTTGAAACCGTACATTCTATGCTTTCAGAGCCGGCGTATTATACTGTTTTTGAATCAGAGGACCTTTATCTTAATTCTGCTAACTATGTTGATATGTTCTGTTATCACCATTATGGGCATAATTTTTTACACAGAATTAGTAATCAACATCCACATTTTAATTATTCACAGTGGCAACATTGTCTGACTCCCCCACAAGGGAGTTCTAAAACACATAAAATTCACGTATTTTACATGATATGAAACTTTAGACCCCACGTCATATTATTTTAAATTAGTTGCAACCCCACCCAAAAAAATTATGCTTACACAGACCAAGGTCATGTATACAACTGTGTTAGTTAACCAGTTATGATTACTGAACAAATATAATTGATTTGAAATCTATTTGGCAGACACAATCTTGGCAGGTTCAGGGAACGGAAACATTATTTCATGCCTGCTTAATTCCCACACAAATGATCTTTTTGAATGACACCATGCAGCAGACTACAAATCTGGGCCTGGCAAAAATTAAAGAAATGAAAGCCCCAAGAGTTCCCTCTATTGCTTGCTTTGATAATTGGCAAAGTTTGACAAATTACACCGAAGAACAACTAAATAGCATAGTGTAGAATGGTACATTCATCTCCACACTTTCAGGTCCTAACAGGTGGTTATTGTGGCCAGTAGACATAAATGGTTGTCACGCTCATTTTCACCTGGGCTCAAATCAAGGAGACACGATCCCCGATATTCTCACTCACAACATTCTAGTATTGTTACCATCTGTTCAGTGAGAAAGTGGTGCCAACAATGGTTGGAATATTCCACACTGTCTGCAGTGAACCAACATCTTTCTCTCTTGTCCGAAGACATGAATTTATCAGATTTTCTTTTGGGTCCCAAATCACCACGTTCTAAAAGATTTATTTATGCTACCTATCATGAAATTTGGAAATTATCCCAGATGGAAGCTGCTGCACGTTTAAGACAAATTGACCAAGACAATTTGGATAAAGTGCTTGCTGTTGTTGATAATAGTATTAATACGTTGTCTTCTCGTATTTACAATTTAAATAGCATTGTATCATCTGTTATTGATATTATGTAAAGTGATCTGTCAACATTATATCATGGGCAAAGTCAACCTAGATTATCATGCCGTTTAGCTGGACACTTCAAACACTTAAGAATGGGCATGTATCATGGCTCTGCCTGAATTCTAGTAGTTTATTTTTGCCTTTTAATTTATCACTCAAACAACAACTGATGGTGATAAAAGACGCAACTTACACAATGCTGCATCTAGAGAAATTAGGTACAAAAGATAAGTGTCAGAGTGGAAAACAGTTACACAATGTAGTACACACAGACTAAATCTCAATAGTATAGTAAAAATTGGGCATCACCATAAGATCATATATTGAATAATAATTGTGATTTAATTTCATCACAAAATCCATAAACCAAGAATGAATTGAATGAGAACACAATTAATGTCACGTGCGAACGTTTCATACATGGTGCCGAGGGAAGTGGGGTGACAAAGTGCATGGAAAGAATTTGTGAGAGTGAGAAAAGGGGAAGGTCGTGTACATTTAATACATCAAAAAGCAATGTTTAACAGCCTATCCAGCCAGACAACTGGCACGTACATAAATGATAAATCATAACATCTAGAAGCAGATAAACAGTCTCTGTCATCTAAATTTGATATATAAAAGAAAACATAGTCGACGTTTCGACCCCTTGTGAAAACAGGAAACTTCGCGCCTTGGCGGGGGGTCTTCCTCAGGACCGAATAAAAGGATGGGGAGAAGGGGAGAAGGCACCAATTGTGGACAGCAAGAGAATTCAGGCTGTAGATTTTGAAGGTGGGCCCAACAGGCTCAGTTTGGATTTACAGGTACTCGTAATTAATCCGATACGGCGTCAAGGTTGCTCAGTAACCTATGACTGCGGGCTGCGATACCTAACCTAAATCCAAACTGAGCCTGTTGGGCCCACCTTCAAAATCTACAGCCTGAATTCTCTTGCTGTCCACAATGGTTCCTTCTCCCCTTCTCCCCATCCTTTATTCGGTCCTGAGGCAGACCCTCGCCAAGGCGCGAGGTTTCCTGTTTTCACAAGAGGTCGAAACGTCGATTATGTTTTCTTTATATATCAAATTTAGATGACAGAGACTGTTTATCTGCTTCTAGATGTTATGATTTATCATTTATGTACGTGCCAGTTGTCTGGCTGGATAGGCTGTTAAACATTGCTTTTTGATGTATTAAATGTACACGACCTTCCCCTTTTCTCACTCTCACGAATTCTTTCCATGCACTTTGTCACCCCACTTCCTTCGGCACCATGTATGAAACGTTCGCACGTGACATTAATTGTGTTCTCATTCAATTAATTCTTGTTTTATGGATTTTGTGATGAAATTAAATCACAATTATTATTCAATATATGATCTTATGGTGATGCCCAATTTTTACTATACTATTGAGATTTAGTCTGTGTGTACCACATTGTGTAACTGTTTTCCACTCTGACACTTATCTTTTGTACCATATTGCACCCGAGTCCAGTGGGTTTTTCGGGTTACCCCATTGTTATGCAACTCTAGAGAAATTAGAACAACTTCCATTCACTCTAGCTGAAACACCTTTGGAAGTGTGGTTAATACCCAGCATTATTTCTTTGCCTATCTAGACATTTCAGTTCATCGCTTGCATGAAACATATTCCTGTTGGTAGATATGAACCCCTTGAGAGCTGCTTTATTCACAAATTATGGTCACTTCCTTTTACATTTTGTTGTGAACTGGCCAGTAAGGAATCTTTCCTTACTGGAGAAGAATGCGACTCTTCTGTCGGACATTCGCTCGTTTGCAAACATATTAAAATCCACGGCGCATGTAATACTTCAGTGCCAAATTTGGCCTGTTATGTAAAAGGAATTCCAGTTCCCGCAATTTTTCCCCTTATTACGGTCCTTTTAAATGGGAGTTATTTAATGCTTAGCGATCAAGATTGCTGCAGAGTGCGAGCTGGAGTCCCCTATAGTTTGTCTGTTTCCCAGGTCGTCACTTGTTGCAACAACTTTTTATTTCCCCCTCTGCATGGGATTGTAGCGAGCTCATTGTGGCCTTCCATTCCAACTTTGAAGGCAGACTTCAAGAAGCTAAGCAGACTCAAAGCATTATTGTTTCAACATGAGGTAGCTCTCACATCTGCTCGTGAAACCTTCAAATTGCAGACGGCTAGAACTTCGAGTGAGATAGTCATTGTTAAATACAAACCTTCCCATGCATTTCGGTAAATTAGTGCATAAAGGTTTTAATGGCTCTAGTACGGCCGGTCTCGTACACTTTTTTAAGGCTGTTGGCTCCTGCCTAGTCAGTTTGTTCCAAACTGTCTTTTGAATAATATCGGCTTTTATCCATTCAATTTTTTCCAGTGTATTCGGAGGATTTCCGCTGCTGTTATTTCTCATTTGCGGCATTCGTATCCTATTTCTGTTCCTCCTCTGCATTGGATGCTCCTTTTGCGGGCCTTCTGGAACTAAAACCGCTCTAACACTATTGTGAGCATATGCTTCAGATTTTTGGAATATTTTTACTGCAAGAGCTGGATATTCACTGGTCGTTAACATTCCTGTGCACAACCCATGTTCCACTGCCTCTGGTGCCCCTTTGAATGGGCACTGGATATTTGCATGGCTACGCAGACTCCCTCTGCCTTGGACATTGAACTGCTAATGAGTCCATTAGTGACCCATTTTCAGGACTGTCCCTTGGGTTTGCGACTTCTTCATAAGGCGGAGTTTGAGCCCTTCACTTTCCCGTAAATATGTGCATCTGCACATGGATCATGAAATACAGGCTCAATTAATATGGATGTAGGTTGCCCGGTAATTATTCCAGCATTGGCTGGGACAGAGGATCTTATCTGTTCCTTGGAACTTGTGACTTGGGCTGTTAATCAATCATCATGTATGATGGAAGTAACATTTTGTGGGCATAAACTGAGAACTTTTGGAAGTATAACTGACCTTGGAGGAGGAGTCCGGGCTGCTGGTTATCATTTTCAATTTCCCTGCCTGGCATGCTGTCGGACTGAACTTTAATTTCCTTTTATGCCAAATCCCTTTGAACTGAACTTCCTAAACTGACTCACCTGTACTTTGGCGACTGGTAAAGTGAGCAGGTATAACTCTTCGGCTGGCGGGTTAGAGACTCAATCCTGTGACTCATTACGCTTCATATCTGCATAATTGGTTTTTATGACCTGAATGCTGAACCTGATTTCATATGTTCTCTGTCTCTCTTTGCTTATTCTCTAGGTGATCAGCAAAATTATTATTTACTGAATCTGTATGACATTGTGTGACTAATTGTACTAAATGAATACGATTAGCAAAAACTTACATGGGATTTGTGTTTCTTGATCATTCAAATTGAGGCATAGAAAAATTATATTCCGAGACATTTCCTGGTTATGAGTAATTTTTAGTGTTGAATTTCTTGTCATAAGGTTTATTGATTAACAATGTATTGAATGTTGTTCATTATTAGCTTGAAGTTGACTTTTTCTTATTCCAGGTCTTTGTAAGAATTAGCCTCATGTTCTCTTGATATCCAAGTCCCTGTTAGCTCACATAAAAGATCCATCAGAGGATCTAAAGTAAGTTGTACTGTTTTTGGAATGGGCCCATAGAGGAAATTGATTGAGTATAAATGAAAAGCTTTGCGCTGCATCAGTTATCTGGTAACTTGTCGGATGGTTAGTTTGACTAATTAAACTAGGATATGAAGAGACATGATTTAAAGAGATTGATGTAAAGAGAATATTAGGGTTTCTTGACAGGTATTTGAGTTTTGACATTGACGTAAAGACTAAGATGGACTTGTGACCACAGAAAGTTGTTGTTTCATAGAAATTGTACGTTTATGTTGTGGTCCGTCGTGACCTAAATGGAGTACGGGTCCGGCGAGGCATAAGATCCCGGGATAAGCCTATGGGCAGTCTTAGTGTGGCATACACTAAGTGTGTTTGTCTGCTGTTTTGTGAGTACTGTGCATGAGACGTCGTTGCCGGTACAAAGATAGGGAACTTGATTAGGTTTTCAATACCTTTCAATATGATCAATACCTCACTTAAAAATCTGGAAGCATTAAGTAATCCTTTTGGTAAATCATCAATTTTAACAACTTTATATTTTTCATCTTTTCCTCCGTAGTAAGAAAGTTAATTTGTTCACTGTCTGTCTGTTTCCAGATGCTCTTTCTGGGTTTGCAAGTATATTGATACGCTTCTGTCAAAAGTGTTGCTGAATCAGAAAGGGACCTATTGTTCACAAGCATGGAAAAGAAACTCTCGGAAAAGTTCTCATAAAGTCTGAAATGACTACTTCAGCTAAATTCTGTCTTTCTAGACGAGGAAAAGAAGCATTTGAGGCCTACACAAGAAAATGGTTAAATCATTTCCATGTTATGATTATTACAAGTCAATCATTATTATGATAAATCCAGTTTCCTTAGTAAACTTACTCATTACTTTTCCCCATAAACTACATATCAATATTAGGTATTACTATAAAGAACATTTTGCACATTTTCATTTCGTTAAGCAGATTACTATGTGTCATTCTTGTTATTCATGTTTATTTTTGCATGTTACTAATATAAAACATAAAATCTTATTACAGTCAAACATCTTTAAAGCAAGCATTTTAAATCATTTTCAAGCGTTTCAATATATATGCATTCTTTTCATTTGTCACATTAGGTAATCAGCAGCACATTTTCTAGGTTATCCATGATTAGAGTCTTAATCACGTGATTACATTTCAAAAAGCCAATAACTATTTTCTCTCTTTAATTACTTCTTTTCACATTTCAAGTTTTTCAGAACACTTCTGCATGCTTTTACGATGCAGTAAACAATTTCACGTTTTTGCACTTATTTATTTTGCACATTTATTAATGTTAGTATCACAAATTTTATTTAATAAAGAGAATTGATAGAGGAAATAGTTTTTAAACTTTTACGCTCCATCTATTCCCTCTTTGATAGTGAATTAAGCCCTCACACAATTTTATCTTATTTTAATCATGATCTGATATCTTTCTAGAATGCAGTTGTTTTTATTTGTTTCAGTCTTACTTTTTCCAACATTTTCATCTCATCATAGAAATCAATGCTTTTGTCTTCTAATTCAATTTCTGCTCTAGTTCTTTTTCGCCCTCTAGTTTCTTCAGAATTTCTCTTATTCTTACAATATCGATATATTAGTACTATTATTAGTAAGCCAGTAGCAATTGATATTAGTGGAGTTAATATTTTTCTCACTAAACTTTTTCCCAGTGCTGCAAACCAATTTCCCATAGAAGAAAAACTTTTCCCAATTTTCTCCCATGCGCCATCTTTTTTTAACTCTGTTAAATCTTTTCCCAAATTAGTAATATTGCTTATATATCCCTTCAAATCTTTACTTTTATCCGGGATATAAGTGCAACATTGTAGAACTTTCAGCATGTGACAGACTCCGTCTTCTTTTGCTAGGCGTACGCCTAAAGCAAGTCTGTTTTGTAAAACCATAGACCTAATAGCAACCATTTCAGTATCAATTACTAAAAATCCTCCAGCAGTATCTGTTGATAAATGATCTACTACTGTCGATAATTTTTGAATTTTGTTTGAATTTAATATTACCCCTACTGAGGGTATTATAGCTCCAAAAATATCCCCAATACTTTCAGCAGCACTTAACCCTTTTCTAAAGCATGCAGGTTTTCTTTCATTGATTCCATTGTTTTTATCAACATGATATAGTTTAGGGAAAACTATTCCCATATAGAAACACCCATACCAATGCTTAGGCAATTTGTAATAAGCATTTTTCCCACATACAAAATATACTCCAGGAAATACTGGATCCAAACCTGCTAAGAATAATCCCCATCCTCCCATAAGTAGGAAAGTGTTTTCACATTCACTGAAACCAACGAATTTATTATTATGCTCTGTTTTGCGTCTTAGTATGCAAAGCTTTCCCTTGTGTTGCCAATCTAGAGTCATTGCAGCATATGTGTCTCCCTTTTTGTAATCACCCTCTCTATGAGCCCATGGAGGTGTTTTCATTTGTTTTTCAGATTTCCTTTTAATTTCTTCCCTACGATCTTCTACTGAATTTATAAATTCTTTTTCTACACTATGTAAAGCACAGGTAAGGTTGTGTCTATGTGCATATACAGTATCTATAGGTGTTGTAGGATGAAAGAATTCCCCCATTATTTCAGCATCTTGTGCATTAGGCACTATATTTAGATTTTTCTTTACTGGAACTTCTGAGAAAATCAAGTCATAATTTGAATAGTAGTATTGAAATTGTCCTAGTATAAAACAAACTTGTTAGTACACTACAGGATATACCTACATATGTTAAAGGCAAGTGATGATAAGTCACTCCCTCAGAGACAGAAGTTGGTAATTGCATGCAATCATAACAATCTCTCGCATCCATAGTGTTAACGTATTCGTATAACAATTTAGTGAACACATTTAAAGAAAAATCGTTAATCAAATGGTCACGATGTAAATCATCATTTGTTAAATCCTTTGTTATTTCTACTTCTCCTTTTAGTTTAGTCATTTTAGTAGTTGTAGGCACATGTAAATTACTATTTTTATTTAAATAATCATGATGAGGTAGATTTAGTATTATCAACAACAGGACAAGAATGAGTACAAATGCAGTTAAGAAGCAAGCACATATACCCTTACGTTTTAGTGACACTAGATTTTGGGTTTTCCATCCCAGAATCAGAGACATTCATTTTTTTTTTCAATATACTTAATCTATAGCAAAAGGTTTTGATCAGTAGCTTGTGAACAGCGTCCGTTCACACCCTTATTTCTTCTTTTCACTTCTCTTTGGCCTTGTTTGTTTTTCGTTTTGCCTTTTTCACAACAGTTCTCTCATGGCAGTTTGTATGAGCCGCAGTTTTTAGAGCAAAACGCAAAGAACTCTTTTTCCCAGTCGTTTGCAGCAGCTAAATACGTCCACTCTGGAGCTGCATATCTCTTACTTGGTGTTCGCGCTCTTTTTGTTCTTTGGACTGTAGGCTCTTCTCCGTCAGTGCCACTTTGTTCAGACTGACTAGAAACCTCAATCACAGTGGTAGGTATTCTTCCTGTTGTTAGTATGTGTCTCAATCTTTCAGATTTTCTGGGCCAAGCATCTCTTTTACGCACTCGTTTTTCTGGTACACTGTTCACATCATTTGAGTCGGCATTTCTCTTAGTTGCATCCCCTTCACTTTGTCCCTTTGTACCAACCGGGATCAACTCTGTTTGACTCTCATTTACAACAGAGTCTCGAGACCCAGTAGATGGCGCCCTCTCTACTCTGTGTTCAGTCTGAATAAGACGTCTCTCTGTTACCACCGGTTCGTCCACTACAGACCCCACACTTTCAAGAGGACATGGGACTCGACTAGTGTGGGCTGCGTGCACCCAATTAGGTAGACCAACACACATTTAACAGGAGTTGTGGTTACAAAAATCACTTGATAAGGCCCACGCCAATGAGGCTCCAAACAGGATTTTCGCACGTGCTTCTTAAAGAGTACCCAGTCGTCGGGGCACAAATCATGGCACTGCTGCTGTTGAACGGTAGTTGCGACTTCTCCAAACTGGTGAGACACAGAACGTACCACATCAGTTAATCCTTTACAATAATCTAGTACCAAGTCATCAGAAATATTCACAAGCTGATTTGCTGGGACTGTAGGCTGCCACATAGCCCTCCCCATAAGTATTTCGTGAGGGGACAGTACAGTTCTTTCGCCTGGGATACATCGCAAACTCATCAACACCAAAGGCAACGCATCAGGCCATTTCAGGAATGTGGACGCACACACTTTTGCTAGACGGGACTTAATCATCCTGTTTATCTGTTTGACCACACCAGAAGCCTCTGGGTGGTATGCACAATGTAGACTTTGCTCAATTTGTAATGCAGCACAAAGCATTCATATCACTTCATTATTGAAGTGTGTTCCTCTATCCGATTCCAACGAGACTGGGAAACCAAGCCTTGGTATAAGTTCTCTTAAAAGCAGTTTAGCCACAGTTAAGCTGTCATTGCGCCGGGTGGGGTAAGCCTCAACCCAACAAGAAAACAAGCACACAATTACAAGGAGATATTTCAATCCATTACAAGGGGGCATCTGTATGAAGTCCATCTGCATTAACCCTGGGCAAAGCACTACGCTACGCTCGCGTAGTTTGCGAAGTTTGCGCTACTTCGCACAACGCAAATTGCACGTAGCACAGTGCAAACACGCGTAGCGTAGTGCAGTGGTCATTTTTTGCTTGCTCGCGGTCCTCAACGTCAAGTTGGCGACCGCGAGCAAGCAAAATGACATCCCGGCGAGACTTTTTCCTCGTTCGCGATCAGCAACATCAAGTTGCCGATCGCGAGCGTGGAAAATAAACCTCCCGGCGAGATTCTCAACGCAGGGAGGTCAGGTTTCTCATTGCGAGTGGTCGCGTATGCTCGCGACCGCTCGCGATGAGAAACTACCAGTCCGCGTTGAGAAAGCTGCTGCTCGAGTAAAAATCTACTCGAGCGGCAGTAAAAGACAGCTCGCACTGTGCAAGATGCCGTTTTCAATGATTGCACAGTGCGGACAAGCATCCGGCACTGTGCAATCATTGCGAACAGTGCACTACGCAGTTCGCGTAGTGCTACGCGTAGCTCGCGTAGTGCGAACTGCACTTTGCGTAGCTTCGCGTAGCGCTACTTCGCGAACTACGCCCAGGCTTAATCTGCATGCGGGTAAAAGGACCTCCTGACTTCCCAATGTGACTCGTACTGACCATTGTCTTTCTTCCTGCATTTTATTGTTGACAAATTACACATCTCTGACACAGACTCTCTGCAATGGCTCTAAACTTGGGATTATACCAAGTTTGACGAAAAGAGATACAACATAGCATCTCTACCCACATGTGCAGGTCCATGGCAAATCCTTGCCATCGGTGACAATAAACTATCTGGCAACACAGGCCTTCCATCTATGTAAACCCAAACCAGTTCTTCCTGTCTGCGGTTACACCCTGTTTTGATCCAGCCTTCTTTTTCTGCCTGTGGCACTGGATCTTGTAATTCTCTGATTTCTTCCCAAGTCTCAACAACTGAAAACATCAACCTGCATTCTGTATCATCAGAGTGTTCCTTCAATGATTCCCCATTAAATGCATAAGAATTTAGAGCACAATAGCGTGCAGTCTCATCGGCATATCTATTGCTAACTGTGACATCATCATGTCCAGTCTGATGAGCGGAACACTTGACCACTGCAATTTGGGCCGGCAGTTGTAGTGCTATCAATAGGTTTTTTTACACACTCTCCGTTTCAGATAGGTGAACCCACGTTGAGACCACAACTGTCCAAAATCATGTACCACCCCGAAACCATATTGACTATCAGTAAATATGGTTACTCTCATTTGTTCAGTAATGCTGCAAGCCCTGGTAAGTGCGATCAATCCAGCCACCTGTGCTGAATACACTCCTTTCAACCACGATGCTTACACCACACCCACCACGGTACAAATCGCATATGCAGCTCTCAAGGTAGACAAACAGCACATGATCGGATTCTGGCAACGGTGTATCTTGTATATCAGGACGCAGTTTCATACACATTTCAGTCACGTCAAGGCAATCATGATCAGCTTCTTCCATCACAACTTTATGTCCAGGCAATGGCAACAAAGTAGCTGGATTCCAACTCATACATCTTGTTACAGTCACATTTTCTTCACCCAAGATCACTTGCTCATATTTTGTTAACCGACTACTCGTAAGGTGCTGTGTTCGAGTTTGTGTTAACAAAAGTTCAACTGAATGTGGCACATACACTTTCAACGGATGTCCCATCACAATATTCTCACACTGTTCCAAACTCACACATGTTGCAGCAACAGCTTTCAAACATCCAGGTAAAGCAGCAGCCACAGGATCCAATGTAGCTGAAAAATATGCACTAGGTCTGCGCGCAGTTCTATGCATTTGCATTAGAACTGATAGTGCACAACCTTCGCTTTCACTGCTCAACATTGTGAAACTCTGGTTAAAGTTGGGCATTCCCAATGCTGGTGCTCGACATAAACTGTCTCGCAGTTCAAGAAAAGAGCGCATGCATTCCTCATTACATGGAACAGGATCGGACATGTCATTGTGTGTCAGTCTCTTTAGTGGCTTGGCTATCAATGAAAAGTTAGGGATCCACTGCCTGCAATAGCTAACCATTCCCAAGAACATTCGAACTTCCTTTGTGTACTAGGTGGGTTCATCTGCAATATAGCAGTAATCCGATCTTGTGACACTTTTCTGACTCCTTTTTCAATATGGTGTCCCAAATAGAGAGCTTCCCTAAAACTGGCGACAATTTATGGCCACTTACTGCCAAATGATTCAGTAGGGCCACAGTATCTGTAACACATGCTTCTTTGGGTCCAGATGCCACTAACAAATCATCAAAGTACTGCACTAACACAGTGTGATTCAGCATTTCCAGTGACTCCAAATTTCTTTTCAAGATTTGGTTCAAAATTGAGGTGCTTTCCGTATACCCTTGTGGAACTTGGTGCCATGCCAAAACCCAGTTTCCATACCGGAACGCAAATAAATATTGGCTATCCGGATGCAAGAGAATGGAAAAGAATGCTTGACACAAGTCAATCACCGAAAACCATTCAACTTCACATGGAATCTGATATAGAATTACAGCAGGATTTGATACTATCGGACAACAGGGTATTACAATCTGATTAATTTTTCGCAAATCCTGAACTATTCTATATTTCCCATTCGGTTTTCGTATGCCCATGATTGGTGAATTACACGGACTCTCCAAAATCTCTCTCAAAATTCCTTGCTCGATCAGAGTCTCAATCAATGGGGTTATTCCAGCAACAGTCTCGGGACTAAGATTATAAATTAGAGTTCTCGGACATTCTGCATTTGGTTTTACTGTGATTCATATTGGAGCTACTCCTTTCATTAATCCAATGTCTTTATCTGAAAAATCCAACACTTCAGGCAGAACCATCTCCTTCAATACAGTAGGTAAATCATTCTCAGTAAACAAGGTATACAAACTCTTCACTTCTGTCTTTTGTCTAGCTGTTTTAAACACTACGTCTTTATTTTGGGTATGGAATTCTATTCCTTCAGGTGTACAATAAATGGAACAATTCATTTTGCACAATAAATCTCGTCCCAAAAGATTCACTGGACTAGTGTCACACACCACAAACTTGTGCATATCCTCAAATGTTCCAATCTGTACTTGCATTGGTTCTGTCACTGGGGTTGGAAATAATCAATTCGATATGCCTACTACTTGGATTGTTTCTCCTGAGAGGGGTTGGTTAGGAATTTCCACAGTTCTCTCAGTGGATCGGGTAGCACCAGTATCTACACGGAATGAAATAGCTGTTCCATTTACCTTGCCGTCCACATAGGGACCATTCTGATCTACCTCTAGGGATGCGCCAAGCATGCATTCCTCCTCCCCTCTCAGGCACCATCATTAGGAAGTATCTGAATCACTGTCATCCATCTGTAATAAATATTGTGAAGCCACTTGTACATTTGGATTTACTTGATCATTGGTATGAAAACCCATATTCACATTGTATTTCTGCACTTGTCCATTCAAATTTTGCATAGGAGCCTGAGGCATATTCTGATTCTGATCCCTCACATTTAATGCTGACTGATTTAACATTTCATTGATCATCTGTGATTGAATTAATCCATCCGTACCCGCCACAATTGCCTGTCAATTCACCTGATTTCCAAATTGGACTTATACTTGCGCTTCCAATGCCCAAACTTGCTGCAACTGTGGCAAGAAAAAGTCTTCTTCAAAGATTCTATATTGGATCCACGTCCCCTTCCTTGTGACACCATAATATAACATTATATTTTCTTTCAACTTTTTGTGTCGCATTTCTATGTCATCTCCACAATACTTTGTATAACGCAGTATTTCGTCTATGGATTTGCTCTGCCAACAAATTAAATGCTGCTGTATCATGGCACTAATCTCAGGTCTTAATCCATAAACAAACTGATACACAAAATGTCCAATATCTTTTTCTGTCACATTTTCAGTTCCACTATACTGTTTGAAGGCCTGCAGAAGCCTTTCATAGTAAGCATGTACTGTTTCCTTTAGTTCCTGAGTAATCCGATCTATTTTTACCTAATCTGTTTCTTTCGGCGAAATCTTTGTCTTCAAGTATGTAATGACCTGATTATACTTTTTCATCACCTCTGCTGATGGCGCACCTATTTTTGGATCTTTAGCATACTCTGTTTCTGGCCAATGGACTGCAATTTTGCATTCCACCCATATGTCTGTAGGAACCACAATATCAAACAAAGCATCCAAATCTTTTAACAAGACCTTTGAAACCTTCATAAATCTCCCCATTTGTTTACACCACTCGACTGGTTTCTCTCTCAACCACGAAAAATCATTTGTAAAGGACAGTTTGTCCTGTCTACTCCAAGGGACATGTACATACCCTCCTCCTGGGACTTCTCTCATGGGGAAAGTCAACGCATCTACCTCGTTCTTTTCTCTTTTCATCATTGGATATAGAGGCAATGCTACCAAAGTGTCTTCCTTCTTTTTAGCCCATCTGCCTTCCCATCTTTCTACCTCTCCCCATCGCTTCAAAATTGTTATTAACTCTTTAATTTGCAATCTCTTTTCGGAGGGATCCAAATCCTTATCACTAAAATCCAATCGATATGTTTTCTGTAAAGCCTTGAACTTTTTTTATATCTACTCCATATTTCTGTGCTACTTCAGCAAATTTCTCATGAGTATTTCTCACTTTCCGAGTTATATCCTTGCACATAAATAACAATTCTTCATCATGATATTTTGATAGTCTCTCTGGACTAATGGTACCCAATATCATTTCTTCTAATACCACTTTTAGTTTGCTCACATCTATACTCCTGTTTTGATTTATACTAGTCAATGCATTACCGGTAGGGGCTATCTCTCTAATCCAGTCATCAAGTTCTTCTGCGGATGGCCCTATCGAAGTACTCATTTCTGATCTCTGTGATTCTCCATTAATCTCTATTGGTTTCAGCAATACTTGTGTAGCTATTTTCTGATTACCCATTTGTCAAACTCCCAGTAATCATTTGCTGTCCTCTGCTCGGTGTCTCAAGGACCTTCTCTGAAATATTTATTAATGGCTCTATTCTAACCCAGGGCGGAACTGGCGGAGCGGCACTACGCGGAGGTCCATGGAGTTGGGGACCAACTCCGTGGAACTTCGCTCCGCTCCTCCACCCGCCTCCACCCCCCCTAGTAAGAATGAAATAAATATACATTAAAGGTAAAATAATAAACACTTACCTTGACTGCGGCGTCCCCGGGCTGCCATCCTCCTCTTCCTCGGCGTTTCACGGTGATCTGCGCATGCGCCCGGGCATTGCAATTTCTCGCAAGGAATGCTCACAGATCACCGTGAAACGCCGAGGAAGAGGAGGACGGCAACCCGGGGACGCCGCAGTCAAAGTAAGTGTTTATTATTTTACCTTTAATGTATATTTATTTTATTCTTACTAGGGGGGGTGGAGGCGGGGGCTGGTTAACTCCGCTCCGCCGCGGAGTGTGTGGAGATTTGCCTACTCCGCGTTCTCCATGGAACGCGGAGTAGGCAAATCTCCGCATACTCTGCTTGCGGAGCGGAATTCTCCGCCCACGGTTACTCTATTCCCCCTTCCACGGTGGAATTTGTTCTACTGTGCCTTTCTGCACTATTCTCCCGAGTCTCTACTCTTACTGGTGTACACATTATTCCCCGATCTCTCATAACCTCTCTCGATCCTGGTAATGTACATATTTCCTGTACGTTTTCATTTGGTACTGTTATTGCATGAATCTGTGAAACTCCTCTCCCTGTCTCATAAAGAGGGAACTACCGGACCAATTGTCACAGGCACTGACAATGCATTTGGGTTTTTTGTCATAACTACATTGGAAAATCCTGTTCTCTCAGGGGTCTGATTCTCATCCAAAAATATTCTTTTATATGCTGGATTTACCTCTGCAGACAGAGGTTCTGGTATTAAACCTGCAAACGAATTTGTCTCTGAATTGTTCTGTTCTTCATTATAAGGTGGGGGTCTATTCAGTAATAGCTCATTAAACAACTCATCATCTATGTCTTCTAAATGTTCATGTGCTCCATTATGTACTTGAACCTTTCGTTCGTCTATATGTTTCCTCTTTTCCTTACATTTCTCTCCTCCCTTTTGTTCAGCTACCATTACCGGATACATTTGAGCTCCCAAAGCTAGATCTTGTCTCCATATCTTTTTCTGGGAATCCCATTTTGCCTGCTCATATCGATTTATTGTATTCCTTTATCTTCCCTGATATTTCTCTTTTTCTCTCCGATGTGCTTCATGTTCCCACTCCTCTAGGGCTTCATACTATATAGGCCTAGGATTAAGTTTCAGATCATTCATCTATCTTCTCATATTCTCTACAATTCTAACATTAAATGTCCCGTACTGTGGAAACGCTATAGGGCCATCTTTCTCAGTATATTTATTTGCCCAGTTCTCTAACCAAATACAAGTATGATATCCTTTTCTAATGACATCTGCAATGCAGGTGTACCTTCCGGAGCCACAGGAACTCCTTCTCTTGTTGGTATCGTCTCTTCTTTTCGCACTAAAGCCTTGAACAATTTGAAAAATTTCATGATTCCCTTCGCTCTAATTCAATCTGTGGTTTAAACTTGCTAGATTCTCTTCCGTATTATTGTTTTAACCACCAATCACTGTTTGTTCTCATCCACCAATACCAGCGCTGCTTTACACCAACCACCAATACCAATGCAGCACTTTATGACGTCAGTCTAACTCCTCACTGCGACTGACTCTCCCTTCACAATTTGTTCGTCGTCTTGTCTCTCGTCCTTTTAAAACAACTTCACAAACAATATAACATAAAACAACTTTGTCTGCTCAACTAAAAGAATTATAGATACGCACTCATTCAGTACATTGTTAATCAATAAACCATATGACAAGAAATTCCACACTAAAAATGACTCATAGCCAGGAAATTTCTCAGAATATCATTTATCTATGCCTTAATTTGAATGGTCAAGAAACACAAATCACATGTAAGATTTTGCTCATCGAATTCATTTAGTACAATTAGTCACACTGTCGTACAGATTCAGTAAATAATCATTTTGCTGATCGCCTAGAAGAATAATCAAAGAGAGAGAGAGAGAACCTATGAAATCGAGTTCAGCATTTAGGTCATACAAACCAATTATACAGAAATGAGCGTAAGGAGTCACAGGATTGAGTCCATAACTCTCCAGCCAAAGAGTTATACCTGCTCACTTTACCAGTCGGCAAAGAACAGGTGAGTCAGTTCAGGAAGATCAGTTCAAAGGGATTTGGCATAAAAGGAAATCAAAGTTCAGTCCGACAGCATGCCTGGCAGGGAAATTGAAAATGATAACCAGCAGCCCTGACTCCTTCTCCAAAGGGCAATTATACTGCCAAGAGTTCTCAGTTTACGCCCACAAAATGTTACTTCCATCGTACGTTATGTTTTCCATTGGTTGTCCACAGTGGTCTGCTCATGTTGTGATCAATACCTCACTTAAAAATCGGGAAGCATTAAGTAATCCTTTTGGTAAATCATCAATTTTAACAACTTTATATTTTCCATCCTTTCCTCTGAAGTAAGAAAGTTCATTTGTTCATTCTCTGTCCATTCCCAGACGCTCTCTCTGGGTTTGCAAGTATATTGATACATTTCTGTCAAAAGTGTTGCTGAATCAGAAAGGGACCTATTGTTCACAAGCATGGAAAAGAAACTCTCTGAAAAGTTCTCATAAAGTCTGAAATGACTACTTCACCTAAATTCTGTCTTTCTAGATGAGGAAAAGAAGCATTTGAGGCCTACACGAGAAACTGGTTAAATCATTTCCACGTTATGATTAATACAAGTCAAACATTAACCGCTTGACCGCGGCGCGGATTCTGCCGCGGTGCTGGGCGTTCCCTTGAGTGGGCGTGTCTGGGACGGCCCCCGACCGTTCTCCGCACACGCCCACCGTGACATCGGACGGCCGGGGGCCGTCCGACGCATGGAAAGGGTTAATATGAATAATTCAGTATTCTTAGTAAACTTACTCATTACTATTTTCCCCATAAACTACATATCAATATTAGGCACTACTATAAAGAACATTTTGCACATTTTCATTTCTTCAAGCAGATTACTACGAGTCATTCTTGTTATTCACGTTTATTTTTGCATGTTACTAAGATAAAACAGCAAATCTTATTACTATCAAACATCTTTAAACCAAGCATCTTAAATCATTTTCAAGCGTTTCAATATATAAGCATTCTTTTCATTTGTCACGTTAGGTAATCAGCAGCACATTTTCTAGGTTATTGACGTTTAGATTCTTAATCACATGATTACATTTCAAAAAGCCAAAAACTATTTTCTCTTTTTAATTACTTCTTTTCACATTTCAAGTTTTCAGAACATTTCTGCATGCTTTTACGATGCAGAAATCGATTTCACATTTTTGTCATTATTTATTTTGCACGTTTATTGATGTTACTATCACAAATTTTATTTAATAAAGAGAATTGAAAGAGGAAATCGTCTTTAAACTTTTACGCTCTATCACAAGAGTGCTGCGTCAGCTGAGATGTAGAACATCCACCTATGTATTCTAAGGTACAGGGTCCAACACTAATCCCAAAGATCTATAATATATAATCATTTAGCTTCAGTAGAAAATGCGGGGTTTAGGCTCATTTGTCTTGTAATATGACAGGGCTTTTTATGGTCTATGGTTTGTTAGTCATGCTAATGATATTTGTGGTATGCATTTGTTTTCTAATTGTGGCACAAATATTGCATCTTAGGGCATGATAGTTTAAATAAATGGTATAAACTTCCTTCGTGTCTCTTGTTTATCTTATTGTGGACGAGTACGAGTGAGAGAGCGAAAGGGTGTGTCCTGTTACAGCGATCCCTGAGAGGGTTGAGAGTTTTGTGTTCTGGGGTGCCAATTCACTGTTTCTCTGGAAAAGTTAGGAAAGCAAGTGAAGCACTATAGCTAGTCAGACTCGGGCTCATAGATACTGAGGGGGTATGGTGACTCAGTCCCTACATGCTGATGTTCTATCGTCCCAAATGTGAGTTCTGCCCTGCCAAGAGGTGCTAATCCAGCCCTCAGTCTTGATAGTGGATTATGCAGCTGTTTTCCTGCAAAAAGCGACGCAGTGACGACTATGCGTTGATCGGAACCAACGCAGTTTCTTCCGACGCATTGCCGATTCGAGGACTTCCTTGCATGGCTCGACGACGACGCATCACTGCTTAGAGGACATCACTGTGCAGCTCAATGATGATGCCATGCCTGCATCATAAGGAGTTCAGTGACAATGCTAGACCCAAATGAGAGGCTCGATCGACTTCGACGCATCAACACAACTGCGTGAATCAGAACTAACTCTTCGAGTCTTCACCGCTGACGCTTGCTCCATCCAGGGTACTTTTTCAGTGGGCCCTGCATGGGTCATGTAGCGGGCCTGCCCTCCATCGTGGTCAGCTTGAAACTTTAGATTTACCCCAGTCTAGCGTGACCTCAAGTAACCCCTAAGTGCAATTGACTTTAAAGCACTATATTGCAGTTTATTCTTTAAAAATGTATAGCTCCAGGTCTACTTATTGGATTTTTGTCATTTTGGTCTTGTACTCGGACAAATATTCCCTATGTTTCTAATCTGGTTTGGAGTCTTTTTGTGGTGTTTACCCTGTGTTTTGGTAATTTAAGTGTTGCACAAATACTTTTCGCATTGCTTCCTAAGTCAATCCTGACTGCTCTGTGCCAAGCTACCAGAGGGTGAGCACAGGTTAATTTAGGTTGTGTATCTGACTTACACTGATTAGGGTTGTGGCTCTTGCTTGGACAGTGTGCATACCCTGCCAACTAGAAACCTCAATTTCTAACCCTGGCTTTTTATGTAGTGCACCATAATGAGGTACACTTTGTAGTCCAGATGACCCTTATTGGCTTATAGGGCTTAAATTAATAATCCCAAATTCTCCCTTTGTGGTAGGGTAGGATGGGCAAGCAGTTTAGGCTTACCAGAGGGTAGTGTTAAGCTTTTGTTGTACATACAGAGTCAATAAATGAGACACACACTCAAGAAGAAACTTGAGAAAATAGCACAGATTTTATGTAATTTTAGACACCAAGATCATCAAAATCAGGTAAGTACTTTAGACGTTATCGATTTTTACAGTAAAAACAGTAGAAAATGACAGCTGTTAGATTTGAGGCATGAGCCTCGAACCCTGTAATGTTATCCTATGGGAGAAACATTTACTGCATAGGTACACTTACAGGCGACTTACAGGACTGCTCTTCCGGATTCAAGGTAAGCAGGGGCCAAGGTCCAAGAAAGCACCAGCAGTTCTAGTTTACCTGATCTAGGGTGTCTGGGTGCAGAGGTGCTGTACGCAGTGGTAGCCTTGAATGCTACACGCTAAAGTCGATGGGAAAAGTACCTGTAAGAAAAAGGCTGCAAGTGGGGACTGGGGGACCAGTCTGGCAAAACCCAAGGGGGGACTCAGCTCTTGAGGGTCTCAGGACCACAGAGACTCCATTGGTTTACTTGAGCCCAAGGGTTGGGGAGGCTGTTCCGCTTCTGGACTATGCGGTCTCGGTAATTGTCTGTACAGTAGTTGCCAGGCAGGGTTCTGCACCAGGTTCACTGCTGGTCCACAGTTCTCACGTCTTCAGTTCTTCTTTGTCCTTCTTGTTTTTTCAGGCAAATGAATCTGAGTTCCTGGAGTCAGGTGGCCACCTAAATACTAAATTTAGGGGTGTTAAGGGGAGTGAAAGGTAGTAGCCAATGGACTACTTATCCCCTGGGGTCACTACACCCCCTATTTGACCTCTTCCTGTGGGGAGTGGGCATAACCCTGTCCCAGAGTTTCTAAATCCACCAAAAACAAAACAGTGGAACCCTTCCTTCATGGAGCACATAAGGTAGCCCACCTTAGGGAAGTGACTAGCCTGGATGTGCAACACACCTACTTGCATAGCTAATTTCCCACCTGCCCTGCTGCCAAATGTGACATTCTCCAGGTCTGGAGAAAGTCAGGTTTGCATATCAACGGTGGCAGAGGCTTTGAAACCTCTGGCATTGGTATGCAGATTCACTAGCCATCTTGCCGGAGGAGGTGATAACATCTTCTCTGGAGCAGCCATTGTTTCCTGACCTCAGAGAGCACTGTCTCTCACCTACAGGCAGGTCAGAAACTCGTCTGTGGTGGCAAGCTGGACGATACCAGTCAGCCAGCACACTAGAAGACTAGTAGGGTTCACGGATGCCCCTCTAAGGGGCCTTCTGGGTGCCTGTCATAACACATCCAACGCTGGAACCTAATAATAGGTTTTAATGAAGCCATTATGTAGCTGGGTAACTTGTAATGACCAGTGTCCAGTACATACCTTAACTTGCAAAATCTAGTAATAGAACTAGACATCACAGGAGCTTGTCTGCTCATGCATATTTGTCCTCACATAAAATATAATACACCCTGCCTTAGGGCTCTAAGGCCTGCTGTAGGGGTGACTTACATGTATTATATGCAATGACTTTGGCATGACACACAGTGAGTGTGCCATGTCATGTTTTCGCACATGGTTTGCACCGTAACGCAGCCTTCAATTACAGTCTGCATGCAATTTGTATGGGGGTCCCTTAGACTGGCATGCATGCTGAAACACTTAGGGACCCTCTTTAGTACCCGTGCCCTAGATATCGGGGTACCATTTACTAGGGACTTACAGGGGTGCTTAAGTGTGTGCCAGTTGTAACACAAGTAGATAATTGTACCTTGTTTTTAGGGAAAGAGCACTGGCACTGGGGCCTGGTTAGCAGGGACCCAGTGCACATTACCTGAAAAATATCAGTACCAGTGGCAAAAAGTAGGGGTGACCATGACAAAAAGCGCCACTTTCCTACACAAATGCTTAGTGCAAGAATTAATTTCGTATGAATCAAAAATGGCTCAATAAAAGCCAAAAGTAAATATATGCAATTTAGAAAGTGATTTTTAAATTTCAACTTAAGTCACAATGTGGTACTACAAAATACAAATTCTGGATTCCACCATTGAACACCAATGTAAGAAAGTGGATTATCATTTGGGGTGAGCAATCGCCCCCCCTCAAGGAATAATAACACTAACTTGTCGAGGTGAACCCCAAGGCACTAAATTAACCAGAGCTCAACCCCCTGGTACCTGTGGCACAGAGCAATTGGGCAAAGTGTTATGACAGTACCAAAACAGTAAAGACACCAACCATAAAAATCCCAAACCAAATTGGAAAAATAGAGTAAATAAAATCACACTAAAATAAAAAAAATCTAATAAGGGGAGTTGTAGATACTAATTTTTCAGTGAAAAAAGCACCAAAAAATGCTAAGCTCTGATTATAGACTATGGAAGCGGCAGACTGGGACCTAGGCATGATTTCAGGCTGACCATGATAGAGTACATGTTGGATACACCAAGCAGGTTCGTCCAGATGACTTAGCAGCCTTTTTAGAGCTTGGCCAAGAGGATACTCTGTCACAATAGAGTACCCTCTATGATAAACTTAAGGTCTGTCAGCCTCATTTGGAGATGGGTGAGCCTTTATTATGTCGACGGCGGAAAGTTCTCCTCCGCTGGAGACATTAACCTGTGATGGAGTAAAGGCTGTAGGAGGTTTGGTCATGTGTCTGCCCACCCGATTTAGAGTAGTCAAACATGTCACCAGTTTTCACTGCCTGTAAGGGGCAGTGAAAGCTGCAAAGTGCCCCCGTTGTCATGGGTAAAAGCTCCCATGTTGAGGGGGGCATTTTGTTTTAATTTTCCAAAACAAAATCTCACTTTGAGTTATTGTTTTGGAAACTAAAAACAAAACATTATAAGTTTTCCATCAAACTTACAATGCATTGACAGGAACCACCATGACAATGGTTCCTGCCAATGCTAGAGATGTCTGGCAGACATAGGCCAGCGGACATCTCAGAATTTGGCAGGCAGAGACTCCATTGCCCTGATGGAGTAAAACATAAACCGCCAAACTATATCGGCCCATTAGTCTTTTTTATGGAGCTCAAAATCCTCCAGTGGGGCCAGCTTGAAGCTGTACCCTACAAATTTGCATCAAAATCAGACACCTTTGCCACAAGGTCCTACTGACGGCACTTGTGGTCTTGGTAGTCCAAAAATTGTCTATGTACCAACTTTTCAGGGTTTTTGGAGCAACTCCTCTGGGTGATTTCTAAGGTTCCAAGGATCTCAGGGACAGCATTTAGGGGCCAGGACTCACTCCTGCAGATGCAACCAGAAAGGTTCAGTCCAGGTCCAGTTGGTAGTGATCAATTGGTAATTTCAGAAAAAAGGCCTCTTGCAGCTTACTGTGTCCCTGTAGCCACAGAAGAGCCAACTAGCCTTTGTTCTGGGTACAAGAGGGAGCAGTTCCAATACTTCAGGGCTCTTCTCTGGTTACAGACAGTAGGTCCAGTCCTCACCTGATTTTCCACAGGGCTGAGAGGGTTCTGAGAAAAGTGACTTGGGGTGCCACATTTATGGCTGGCATTAGTCCAGCATTTTCCAAACTGTGGTTCGCGACCGATTTTTGGTGGGTCGTGTAAGTCCAAGCAATATATAAAGATGCCTTTAAACTGTGTATTTATCTTGTCACATTTGCTGCACTTCGAAGACAAAGCTCAACTGTCAGGCTATGCCTTCTGATAAATTGCTGTTTACTTTTTAACATCGTGATTGGTGTATACAAACTACTCTCACTTTGTAGTCAAAGAAAGAAAAGTAACTTGAACTATGTGACAATCTTGCTGGGGTACAAGTAGTATGAAAAGAAAGGATGCCATTTTTTTGTAACACACAACAAAATATAAATACCTGTAAATTAACTGTACATATTCAGCAGTTAGAAAAGCAAAAAGGAAGCACATTTTTTGTCATTTTAAAATTCATAAGTGCGATGGAAACAAAGATCTTAGTAGGATCAAAACAAATCAAGACACTTTACTATGTGATGTGCAAATGATAAATGTTCACTGAAACCCGATATCCACACATTATCATGTGTGTGCAATATAGTTTTATTAGTAAACCAGTATGTCTGTGCAAATTTAGTGGCCATTTCAATGGAAAAATGTTCTGTCTAAAAATGACAGTGGGGTACCACACTATGCTTTAGTTACATTAAAAGATCACCCACTACATGTCCATTAAAGGTAGATGGGTCGCAACAATTTGTTGTTCTAAAAAGTAGGTCATGGTTCTAAAAAGTTTGGGAAGCACTGCTTTAGTCTGTGCGTGAAGGTCACTCCTGGCTCCTCTTTGACTAATGGGGTAAAAGGCCCCGAGGCAACCCTACCCACTTTTGCAGCAATGCCAAAGTGACCTTCAGTCCTAAAATCCAGGATGGAGAAACAGTTTCTCCCTTGTGCAGAGCCTTTGTGGCCACACAGAGGTTTGGTCAGAAAAATGAGCAGTCCCTTCCTTTGTGTTCACTCAAATCTGGTTCTGGATATAGCTTTACTTCCACTGGGTTTGATGTTAGCTTGGCTGGTGGGCATAGGCTTGTCTGCTCCAGGTGTCACTTTAAATTTACTTGGCCCTTTTACAAGTTAAAGAATTCTCTGGGTTCAACCTAACTGGTCTTCCTGCAAGGGGAAGAAAAACACCTCCCCACAGCCAGGTGATTGACCTTGATCTGGGAGCATTTTTTACTTTTCATTAAGGCCAAACATTGCCATACCAGCTGTCAATAGGCTAATACTGATTAGCCCACTGGAGGGTCAAGCAGGTAAAAGCAACTTTCTAAATGTTTCTTTTCCTAAATATTTATTACAAATCTGGCTTTAATGTTATATTGGATTTTTAATAAATATTAAAATAGTCCTAGAATTACTTTTGTAGCCATTTACAGTCAAATGTTACAAATGAAATTTTAATCTGTACTTTGACATTTTCTAGGATCAGCTACAGCCCTGCCAGTGAAAATAGCTTTTGGATCCTAGTCACTGGAGTAACATGCCAATGTTAATTTCACACATGATCCACATTTAAATGTCAGCAACCTTACCTTGTGGGCCACAATGTGTACTTATGGGTGACTTAATATTATTTAAATGCAGGGTTTTCCTCCTGTCAAAAAGGCTTATTTTGATAGTCTCGACAACAGGTTTTTAGGTTGCTCCAGTCTGGTTACACTTGGTAGGCCTTAAGGTATGTTTATCATTCCAACTCTGTGCATGACACAATAGGTGCTGCAGTCCAAAAATGATTTTAACTTCCAGGCCCTGGGTACATTTTCTACACCAGTGTTTTCCCAAACTGTGGGCCGTGAGTTGATTTTTGGTGGGTCACGAAAGTCCAATCAATAAATAGAGATGCTTTTAAATTATTTATTTATCTTGTCACAATTGCTGCGCTTCAATACAGAGGTCAAATGTCAGTCTATGTCTTCTGCTGCTTATTTTTTTAACATGGGGAGTAGAGTTTACAACCTCCTCTCACTTTGCAGTCAAAGAAAGAAAAGTAACATGAATTATGTGACAATCTTGCAGCAGTATATGAAGTGTAAACATAAAGGCTGTAAGATGTAATTTTTTTGAAACACACAGGAAAATGTAAATACCTGTAAATGAATGCTACACATTAATCAGTTAGGAAAGCAAAAATTAAGCACATTTTTGTTTGTAATTCTGAAGTGTGATCGAAACAAAGATTTGAATAGGATCAGAACAAATCAAGACACTTGGTGATGCACAAAAAATAAATGTTCACTGAAACCGATTTCCACACATTACCATTTATGTGCTATATAATTTTATCAGTAAAACTGTATGTCTGTGCAAATGGCAGTGGCCATTTCAATGGAAAATGTGCTGCCTGTAAATGACAGTGCGCTACCACACAATGGTTTAGTTACATTAAAAAAATGCCTGCCTTACCTCCATTAAAGCTAGGTGGGATGCAAACGTTTGTTGTACTAAAAAGTGGGTTGCCGTTCTAAAAGGTGTGAGAAACATTGTTCTACACCATATACTAGGAACTCAAAGGCAAGTTAAATAAGTCAATTAGGGATACACCAATTTAACCACTTTTAATGGGGGAGCACAGGCACTTTACTCACGTTTAGCAGAGGTAAAGTTCACAGAGTTCAAAATTAAGCAAAACACAAAAGGCAGAAATTGAGGGGAAACCACACAAAAGATGGTACTTTCCTAGAACGTCTAATCATGGTATCACTGCTTCATGTGACAGTTAATGTGGAGGTTGCATCCACTTGCCCTCTCAATTCAGTAATGACCTGGCCCCTATTCAGTCCCTCATCTCAGGTAAACACAGTAGTATGCACAATATGGGCATGGCATCAACTATGTGCTCTGATAGTTGTATCTCTATTTTACAGAGACGTTGTCTCTTGTATATATAATACAATTGCTAGCCTTAGGACAATAAAGGTAGACACCTCTAGACAGCACTTGAACGCAGAACTGGGAATGATGTTATATGATGAGCAGTGGTGTAACATTTGCTAGGGGTGTATGATTAAACAGCAGGCAGAGACTATTGCACTATAAATATCCAGATAGGAGTATTTTATATCCCAGTGCAGCTGAAATCCTGTAGAGTAGATGTGGGCACAGACTTTCCTCAGTGCCGCTAATTGCAGGCACATTTTTGCATATAGCATAGGTATGTCCCAAGCTGTTAGCATTTTGCATCATATCTTTAGTACGCTGTCCAGCATGGTTGACAGTCTTATTGCTTAATTTCCCCTTCTATCGTTGCTGGGATTTGTTAAATAAGTTCTAGACCCAGCGAGATGATTTACAGTCATAGTATTACACCAGGGCCAATGCTATGGCTGTCTACAGACAGGGCATAGAAAGGGAGGCTGTATGTCCCCCACCGCTGTACAGACCCCCAGGGATTGCTAGTGTAGGGTTGGTGGAGGAAGCTGGCCCAGTGGAGCTGGGGAGTGGAGAGAGGTTACCCTAGTATCCCTGGGTGATAAAGAGATGGAACCAATGGCCCACATGCCTGATAACACTAAGAGTACTGGTAATGGCCTTCTATCAATGAGAAAAGGGTGAAGACTGCGAGACACAGGAGCCAGCATGACTACTTGAGATGTGCTTATCAGCATAATAGCTGTGCACCTTTTAGACTATAACCAAAGTGCATTTCTAGAGCTGTATAGCAGCGTTATTGGTGACAAACTGTGCTTGTGTTAAGTGTAAAAGTTTGTGAATTTGTGCAATTATGCCCACCATTAACCAAAATATACTGCTGCTAGCCCAAGATGTTCTCCTTTCCCCTCCAGTCCCCTCTTCCTACCTGCTCTCCCAGACACTGCTTGTGGATTAAAATCTGGACAAACCCCTCCTCCAGGTGCACTCATTTGGCGGTTGCAGTGCAATCACTTGGCTGGGCACCACTTGGCTTGGTCTGCAGCTGAGCATAAGAGACTGAGAAAGGGTCATGTGACCGCACCACCAGCCTTTACTAGCCCTCGTCTAGGGCTTTGAGGACAAGCTTGGAGAGGACAAGGCCGATTGCCTGCTTTGGCGTGTTCGGGCCAGGAAATACCAATGGCCAGAAATGCTGCCCATTTCACAATCACACTCACCAGGTAACAGCACAAACACAACCGTGCACATAAACTCACAACAAACACACACCACTCTCTTCCAACAAACAAGGTCAATCTACTCTTCATTCACTCCCCATACACTACCCAGTTGTAATACATACTCCTGCATACTCTTCTACCCCTATAACCACACACTCTTACACAAATCACAACTCTGTACTACAATAAAACCAAATATACATTTTTCTTATATACCAATAACCCACAAAACATACCTCAACCTCACAAACTCCCACCATTTCCAAAGAAAACCCTTCCACTGCCCTCGTTCTACTCCTAGCATTGCCCTTACCACGCCCTTGAATCCTTCCTTCAACCGTCTATCAACCTCTTTTACCACACAACCACCCTCTTCTACTCACACATGACCAAAAACAGAACTCTTTCAACACCAATAAGTCAAAATGGATGTGGCCTAACAGCTAGGGTGGTCGACTTCAAATCTGGTGAACGGGGTTCGAGTCTCAGCAACGACGCTCAACATCCTGTGATTCTGGGCAAATCACTTAATCTCACTGTGCCTAACAAAAAAAAAAGAATGTGTCTATAAAGATCCACTCCAACGCAGTAAGAGAAGATAAGTATCTTTATTGGTAAGATGCAATGACAGGTACCGCCAGCTCTTCCTTCCATCTTCACAGCCCCAACTACTTCTTACTTCAAAGAGTAACATTCCATCCTGGCAACAAGCCTTACATTCCATTTCCACTAAGAAGACTCCACACATCTTCCCCCCCTATATACAGTAACAAAAATATCCCACAAAATAACCCACTTAACAATGCAAGAAAGGAACAATGAGGTGGGGAAAACCACAGAAACATTAATCACTAAGAATTGGCTGAGGAGCATGACATTTACAAACATTTCCAACACTCCAAGCATAGCCATCAGTTAAAATAAGAATATTCTTCTTCACAGTTTTCACTTGCATAGGTTTAGAAAATTTGCTGTCACCTTTGGTGACAATTCCACCTCTTTTCACCACAACCCAGTCTCCTTCCTTTATATCAGGAACTTTGACACCTTTCCTAACATTGTAGTAGTTCGTAGCAGCCAATTGCTGCTTCGCAACATCACTCTCCACAGCAGCACGATCAACCCAGACACAATACTTATTTTTAAGCCAACCAGGGACTTCTTTCACGCCAGGCTCTCGCCCCTTGCGAGAGACAAATGGCGACACCCCAGTCACCGAATGAGGCGTCAATCTATATGACCACACCAATTTGTTGAGTTCCTCAGACCATGACAAACCATTAGACATCGAAAGTTGAATGTTATCCATTATTAAATGGTTAATTCTTTCAACCAAACTGTTCGCTTGAGGTCTGAACATGGCGAATTTTTCATGTTTGACTCCCAACTTGCACAAAAATTCTTGCATTCTCTTAGATACCAATTGAACTCCATTATCGGATACAAGGATCTTAGGAATCCCTTCATTCATGAATACTCTTTCCATGAACCCAATCACCTTCTCAGTATCAATGCAATCGGCAGTCTCAATGACTAACCACTTGGAGTGGTAGTCTACTAATACCATCAAAAACTTACTACGCGAACCAAATTTGGAGATAGGACCTAGGAAGTCAATCGCTACCCTCTCCCAAGGATGCTTGGGAAAAACCACACATGCGAGGGGAGGTTGCCTTACAACTTTTGTCTTATCGCTTTTAGCACACGCATAGCACTCCTCAACAACCTCCTCAATATCGTTGTCCATGCCAGGCCACCAAAATGACTGACGTACACGTCTCTTCGTCATATTCCTGCCCAGATGCCCCTCATGTGCGATGTTCATTAACTTATTCCTAAGACCTGCAGGTGGCACCAATTGATTCCTTCTCCACAATTTCCCTTCAATCACACTCAACTCTGCCACAACGTGGCAATAACTTTTGAAGCGAACATCCTGAGTAAGGTCTTCTCTCCATCCTTCTGATGCACATCTCATAACCTGTTGCAGCACTTCATCATTCAACATAGCAGTGTTCCACTCCTCCTTGTCAAAGGCCTGTTCCTCACTACACTTGATCACCTCAACACCTACTTCCATGTCCTCCTCACCCACCGGCATCCTAGATAAATAATCAGCTACCACATTTTTCTGGCCTCTCACATACTCCACTTCAAAGTTGTACTCAAGCACTGACAACATCCATCTGGAAATCCTGGGAGTCACACTGCCTTCCAAACCCCTACCTCCCTCAAATAAATGCACAAGGGGCTTGTGGTCCATGCGAACTTTAAAAGGTAACCCCCAGACAAAATATCTTAATTGCTTAATGCCCCAACAGCACACTAGGGCCTCCTTTTCAATTACAGAATATGATACTTCTGCCCCTTGAAGTCTCCTAGACGCAAACCCCATAATCTTTTCTTCTCCATCACACACTTGGGTCAGAACAGCACCAATTCCCACAGCACTGGAATCAGTGGTAATGAAAGTCTTAGCTGTAACATTGAAATGTCCAAGAGTGGGAGCACGGAGATTACAGGACTTCACCCTGTTGAACGCCTTGTCACAGATGTCATCCCATTCAAACACAACACCATTCTTCATTAATAATCTCAGTGTTTTCACAATTTCCGTAAAACCATTCACAAATTTGGAACAGTATTCCGCTAGCACTAGGAAATTTTCAGCTGTTCCTTGTTAAGAGTAGTAGGGGCATCCTTAACAGCGGACACAATGCTCTTCTTGGGCTTAATCCCTGCATCGGATATCTCATGCCCTAAATACGTTACACAATTCTTCCTCAATTGACATTTTTCCTTCTTTATAGTCAATACGTGACTCTCCATTTGCCTCAGAACTTCGTTCATCACTTTATCATGGTGTGCACTGTCCTTTCCTACAACCAGCACATCATCTTGAAAGCAGATGACATCTTTCATTCCAACAAAAATCTGTTGCATGACTCTCTGAAACACCGCTGAGGCAGATGCTAAGCCGAATGGCATTCTGCAGTAACGAAATGCACCCAGCGGTGTAACAAACGAGGTGAGGTGCCTTGATTCCTCATTCAGGTCAATCTGGTGGTATGCCGCTGACATGTCAATCACACTGAACATCACTCCCCCGCCCATGGCTGTCAGCATCTCACAAATATTAGGCAGAGGTTGCCTATCGACCCATATATTTCTATTCAAATCACGCAAGTCGACACATAAGCGAATCTTGCCCCCATCCTTGGGTGCGACCACACTGGGTGCCAGGCATTCTGAGGCCTCAATAGGTTCAATAATACCTTGCTCTAACAATTTCTTGAGCTCCTCTTGGAGAGGACCTCTCATTAAATGGGGTACGTTTCGCACTTTGTGTACGACAGGCACCGCATTCTTCTTGAGAACAATCTTTTGAGAGAAGTTCTTAAGTTTTCCCAAATTATCAGAAAAAAACCTTGGCAAACCTCCCCATCACAGTTGTTTCATAAGCATCAACAATGTCCACAATGGTAGACATGACTGGCTCAGTAGCATTAGGATTGAGCACAATACCCAGATCCTTTTGATGGCGCCAACCCAGTAAATTAGAGCCTTGTCTTGTCAAATATACACAACCATACACTTTTTTTCCACTAAAGCAAATCACCATCCATTTGAGGCCCAAGATATCAATAGTCTTCCCACCGTATCCTACAGCTTTAATGTCAGACTTGTCCCAAGACTCCATATTACTCATATCACCCCACACCTTGGAATACATTTCTTTGGATAGCAATGTATACAAACTGCCCGAATCGACTAGCATTGTAACATTATTCATATCCAAGCTTATGGTACAGTGAGGCTTTTCCAATTTATCTGTACTTTCGGCAATACTACCATCCAAAACATTGTGGTTGCAGCATACTTCAGGAACACCAGAGCCATCCACACATAACATCAATTCATGAATACTCTCACAGGTGTCATCCACTTCTTGTACAAATTGAGTTTTAGACCTACAAACTTTCTCAAGATGTCCTCTCTTGCCACACGCCCCACAAATTACATTCATAGCCATACACTTGGTGCTAGAAGCAATGTGACCAGGAGCACCACACCGATAGCATTTAATTACACGCGCACTGGTCCCTGGAGCAGTAGTGGTAGCACGAGGAACCTCAATAGGTTTGTTAAGAGGCTTACTTTGCAATCTCAGGGCATGCTTCACAGTTCTAGTCTCATCAACACATGCATTAATTTCAGACTCTTTAGAAGCTTGATCTTTTGACACCATTGAATTGCTACATTTGTCCATTTCTTTTATCCGTAAATCTGTATGCTCAAGTCCCTTGGCTATCTGTATTGCCTCTTCTAACGTAGGATCCTTAATAAGTAGCTTTTCACACACCCTCTTATTGTTGGTACACCTCACTATCTGATCACGTATAAGGGAATCTCCTAATCCCTCAAAACGACATGTTAAAGAAAGTCCCCTCAAGGCAGCAACATAAGTTGCAATATCCTCATCCATTTTTTGTGTGCAACAGAAAAATTTATGTTTTTATAGAACAACATTAACCTTGGTGACGAATCGCATATCTAACATTTGCATGGTCATGTCATAGACATTACTCGGCCGACCATCACCCATACCTAAGGAAATCTCGGGAAGATCTTCATACAGATGACGTTCCTCAACACCTAAGTGGTGAAGTAAAATGGCTTGCCTGCGCACAGGACCATATTTATCCGCACCAGTTGCTAATACATAGGTTAAAAACAACTTTTTCCATTCTTTCCAAGGAATGCAAGGGTCTCCAGGCGTGGGAAGAAAAGAAGGAGGGGCAGCTAAACCTTGATCAGCCATGATAACCACCGTGCAATATGGTACAAACCAAG
The DNA here is from genome assembly GCA_963921515.1 of Calotriton arnoldi. Classification (NCBI taxonomy): domain Eukaryota; kingdom Metazoa; phylum Chordata; class Amphibia; order Caudata; family Salamandridae; genus Calotriton; species Calotriton arnoldi. The sequence goes on from CAWUFW010000061.1 coordinate 5,051,347, forward strand.
AATAATTACTGGTTAATTGAAGTCCCATCTGCAGCAAGAATAGTTACTGGTTAATTGAAGTCCCACCTAAAAGGAAATCAAATGTTAGATTAAATAACAAACTAACACAATAAAATAAAATAAAAAACCTTAAAATATTAAACCAGGACGTCGTGCAGATGAGGTATTGATGAAGATCCAGAAGATCCAAACAGCGTGTGGTGAAACGTTGCTTTCATTTAAGAAAAACGATGCTCCCACGAAGAAAGTCTGTTGTGGAGATTTTCCCAACCTCTCAAAATGGCCACTGCCGTGCGTGCCGTACGTCCATTTTCAGTGAGAAATTGGGCACACTTTTGCAAACTTTGGGAAGTCTTCCAAACTTCCCAAAATGGCCGCTGCTGTGCGTGCCGTGCTTGCCATGCGTGCCGTGTGTCTGTTTTCCTTAGGAAGTTGACCACACAAGGAATGCAGCTAACGAAGAGTGTTCCAGAGAAGTAAGGCACCGGCAATGAAGGGCGTTGGTGAGTGTATTTTTTAATCAGTGTGCGGCACGGACGCGGTACAGCGCAAGCAGGTCTCCGTGTACTGCGGTCCCAAATGAAAGTAAAATATAATGTTTTAGAAACACGATGATCCCCACAGTGACTCTTACAGTCTATAGCATGGGTGTGGCACAGCATAGTGAGTCTCCGGTACCAAAGAGAAACTCGACGAGCATGGCACAGCACAAACAAGTCTGTGTCCACTGCAGCACTTCCAAAACGTAACGGTCACCACGGTGATGAAATTCAAGGCACATCACTTCCCAAACACTTCCCAAACTTGACGGTCACGACAGTGTAAGGCACAGCGCTTCCCACAGCCCACACAGGAGCAGTCATCAATGCAGCGCGAAGCACAAGTTAGCAGTGGTGGCTGGTGACATTTGAAAGTGGTGGGGCGTAAAGTTTCTGTTGGAGTGCACCGTGGCGAGCGAGCGCAGCGAGCGAGCCCGAACATCTTAATGGGGGGTTTGGGGGGGTTTTCCCCCGTGAAAATTTTGAAAAAAGAGTGGGTAAATGGTGCATTTTCAAGCAAATTTGAGAAGCAAGAAGGTTAATTAAGCAATTGTGAAAGTGCAGTTATTACATTAATAAAGGGATGTCATAACAAAATGTAGATAGAAATGTTTCTGAAGCTAGGCCTTGCCAGTGCCACGCACCTCTGAGCAATATACACGCTGTGTGCCAGCAGGGCCTAGCGTCAGAAACATTTCTATTGTTATGTTTTTGAAGCTAGGCCCAGTGCTGGCACTCAGGAGGAGGAGGAGCTTTAAGCCCATGTAGGTCATGAACATAGAGGTAGGACTTGTTCTTAACGCGTGGTAAAAGACCTGTGGTGGATGGGACCGCCTCACGTTGTGATGACTGGGACAAGGGGGGCCAATGAGGGGGGTAAGGACTATATGGTGGCCATTTGACCTGCCAGTAGTCTCTGCTTTGGGCCTACCCGTCTCTATGGTCCTGAATGTAATGCAAGCAATAAATTTGCTCACCGGTCTTTTTGCAGGCCCTTTGAGAGGGGCTTGTTGGGCATTGCAGCGCTAGCCCGACAAGGAGCCCAGCCCGATGATGAAGCTTGCCACCTTTTGGTGGGTGAGAACTTGTGCTTCCTAAAGAGGACACCTCTGATGACTTCAGTTGCTCCTATTGCAGAATAAGGTGATAAGGATCATTACTGCGGAACTTCACACTCAATTTATGACATATACTTTGAGGGAGGACGTGTGCTGGACCGGAATTCCTCTCATCCCTCCCCTTTCTTAATGTATGAAGGGAGATATAGACATGACTATAAACCTGCAGATATAGACACGCGTAAACCTAAAAGCACAGCCCAATATACACACATTCGAGGTTACACACACACACACGCACACACACACACACACACACACACACACACATTTGAGGTTTCTCTCACACATACACACACACACACATTCGATGTTTCTCTCTCACACACACACCTGCACACACACACACAATGTATCTTTGTTTGGCATCCTTGTCTGAACACCTTCTCTCTGAACAAGTGTCCCTTACTGTGTTCTCCCCGTGCATGGATAATTCTCTTTAGTGGCGTCAGTGAAAGAGAGGCAGGCAGCTTGCTGACACCAGTGAGGGGTAAAGGTCAGCCCACCGATGTCAGTGAAGGGACAGAACAGCTTACTGACGTCGATGAGACATACGAGGAAATAGGGGAGCACTCAGTGAACTGCAGAAAGAAATACATTAAACAGCGTGATCGCAGCAGAATCGTGAAAGAAAAGGCATTCACAGCATTTTAAGTGACCAGATTTGCATATTTTAAAATTATGTCCAGGAGTCCAGCAGGCACGAGAGGATCCCAAATGCGTCATTACTAATAATGTTTTGAGGTAAAAAACATAAAATAAATAAAGCATTAAGTAAATGTTGTGTACAGGGTGCTTAATTCGAGTACAGCAAACTGAGATGACATATTAAGCCTTGGAACAATCATAGCTTAATTCTCATCCCGGCTTCACTATGTCACTAAACTCCGTAATCCTGGGACGATCGTTTTCAACCACACGGAGCGGGACAAGAAAATAGTTATGTCGCCATTATGGGGAAAACGATGCAGCAGCAGAATTTCATAATACCAGTGGCCCTATCCATAAGAAAGCGTAAGTTACGTTTCCTCCGTAAGAGAGTTGCAAGGGTGTGGCAGCTGTAATGTTGTTGCTTTTCATAGACAGTAATTCAAGAAAAAAATGCATGTAACGTGCGTCTCCTCGTCTTGCCCTCCCTCCCTACACCCCCACACTACAAGGCAAAACATAATCTATTTTGGTGAAAGCTGGCATCGGTGGGGCTGAATTATAGCATTTTCTGTATGATGCTACGGAAATAAATAAATGTGCCATCTCCAGTAGTGGGCCTCGTGCCAAGAAAAAGTCATGAATAATTGGGGCAATTTGTGATTAATCTCAAAGGAAACCCGCGCTGGATTCCTGTCAAGCGTTTAATTGAAACACCTAACAAATGCGTTCAGTAAACTTTCTCACTAGAGGAGTACATAAACTGAACAGCAGCGGGTGGGCAAATGGCTGAATCAAATCTCCTAAACCCAGTAGTATTTACCCTGAAAAGAAGTGGCAAAAAGTGAGCCAAATTCTTTCTAACATAACTTCCCTGAAAAATGTGCAACAGTTTTAGTTATCGTGCGCATTTTTAAGGTGATAAATGTTTCAACATCTTAGAGCATATCTTGCCCCCTCCCCCCCAAAAAATGGGTAAAACCACAGGTTTAACGCACAGTTCTAGGCTGTTATTCAGGAAAATTTAAAAGTTGTGGGTCTGTAATAGTAGACATCAAGCGAGTGTCACTTTCGTCTACTGAATTGTTTTGCTTAATGTTCTCCCTCAACACTGAGTCAACTTCTTTGCACTAAACCACTCTCATCATTCACATTTTGTGGAAGAACTCCGGGTCACAGAGGGCAGGAACGTGCAATATGGTTCTCTTCCACTGAACCAATTAAAGCTGGTGCCTGAAAAGGAGACATGACGCTTGCCAATGGGAGTTAATGATGTCTCGTGATTCTACTGTCACTTAGGTTTACAATGGCTTTTCTCTGCAGTTACAGAAGCTACCGACCCATCAAACGGCACGGATCCTTAGCAGCAGTGATGTACTGCAACTCAATTTCACCCAAAAATGGCACAAAATATGCAACTGTTCTTCAAAAACAAAACTCGGCAGGATTTTTAAACTGACAACTTCACATTGCAATTGTTTACCAACTTAGCACAGCGCACGGATAGCAGTGCAAGCTGCAGATGATATTAAACGGTATCTTTTACTGAATGATTTCCTACGCGCATCCATGCAAAAGGAAGACTGCGGTTTACTACAGGGGCTCTTAAGGCGGGTACGATCACTATGGGCTTGTAACTATGTCATGACTGTCCCAGTCGCGGCTCGCAATTCTCGGGGGTGGGTAAAATATAAATAAAAAACTTTCCTGATCCCGTTCCCGCGCCGCCTCTGCTCCTGGGCCGGTCCGGAACAGGATTCACAGGAACAGTCATGCTCCCTCCTCCCTCACCTGAGTCCTGTAGCCAATCACAACGCTGCAATGGCAGCATTGTGATTGGTGCAGTCCCGGGCGGCGCCCAGCCGGGCACCAGTAGGGATGCCATTTACTCTATGTAGGCTGCATGCAGCCTACATAGAGAAAATGTAGAATGCACATGACTGGTTTGGTCGGCCCCAGGGCCGACCAAGCAGTCACCGCACTCAGAGTGGTGCAAGCCACTCCTCCCCGACCTGCCCCCCACCCGCCCCCAACCAGGCATACCTCTGCTTTCTCGCAGCGCAAGAAGCAGAAAATAAAATGGTATTTAAAATACCATTTTATTTTCTGCTTCTCGCACTGCAAGAAAGCAGTGGGGCGGCGCTCCAATGCCCTAATGGAGCGGCCGCCACTGCAAGTTAGCAAACGTTGGAGAAGCAAATTATTGGCACAGTAGTTCAGTTGCCCAGTAGTAGGAGTTCAGAAATCTTCATCACCTCCAACTATCTTGTAGCATGAATAAAGCATAAAGCAGTTCCTTGTGCAGAAGCAGGCCCACCAATTATCTTGTAGCATGAATAAAGCATAAAGCAGTTCCTTGTACAGAAGCAGGCACAGCGGGAAGGGAAAAGGGGATCACTCGGTGCAAAAATAGGTTTGGTACTCACAGTTTACATAGCAGTAAGTTAGAAGTATGTATTTTTCCAGTAGTAGGAATTTTCTAGTTTCTTTAGTAATTCATCCAGGGGTGGAGGTACTGCTCTTGATGTCTGCCCCCTGCGCAGACTGGGTTCAACTCGTCTCCAATGTAAAGATCCACTCCAACGCAGTAAGTGAAGATAAGTATCTTTATTGGTAAGATGCAATAACAGGTACCTCCAGCTCTTCCTTCCAGCTTCACAGCCCCAACTACTTCTTACTTCAAAGAGTAACATTCCATCTTGGCAACAAACCTTACATTCCATTTCCACTGAGAAGACTCCACAGTGTCCTTATGTAATGCAACTGGTGCTTATGTAAAGCGCTCAGATACCTGATACCTTCGGGTCAAGTTTGCGCTATATAAAACTCCAGAAAGAAAAAAAAACCCTCCACAACACAATCCCTCAATTTCAACTAAACTCACCTCCACCCACACACGCAGGCCCAAACAAATGTCTTAAAGCTCCCGCCGGGTGGGAGCAGACATATGTTTACCTGCTAGTGCTGTTGCACGCAGGGAAACTACTATATTCTGGGGTTGGACTCCCCGGGACACAGTGATTGAGCTGGCCCGGCCCAATCCCCTATAATTTAATTTCGGTCCTGAGGGATGGGAGCCTATTGAGGGGTAGGGAGGGAAGGACGTGGTCCACCCTCCCCTTTGTAATGATGTTGGCCCCGTAGGATGGGGCCCCCTGGTCCCGTTAAGGTTCGGGGAAGGAGATCGTGCTCCTCTTCCATTTTTATTCCTATTCGTCCCGGGGCCTTTTCAGGCACGAGGAGGTGGGCGCGCACCCCCTCCCCTTTCTATTGTTGTCGGACCTGGGAGATGGAGTTCCCAGGGCCCGCATGAGGCTCGGGGAAGAGGGCCATGCACCCCCTTCCCCTAAATACTGTTTTGCACCACCCTCCTGGGCCCTGGCCCTCTCTGGAGAGGTTTTATTCTAGTAGCGAGGGAGCCCACACTCTTTTTTTTTAATTTGACCTCGAATTCGGGAAGAATCCACAAATTCACGGAAAAATTGAGGGAAAAAAATGCTTTTGGCCCCAAGGGAGCCACCAGGCCTAATGGGGAGGGGGATCCCTACCCTGTCCCATTATATCTTTTTTTGCATTTTTTTTCTAGGACTCTGTACTGAGTCCCTTGTCTTAAAATGGGTGTTGATGTGGTGGCAGCCAATAAGATCACAGCTTGAGTTCCGTCGGGCCCGCGGATCATCTATGGCTTGACATATGAAACGTTTTTGAACATTAATTACTCCAAAATTACTGAACGATTTACCTCAAATCACAAAAAGCACGCTTTTTGGGCTAAGATCTAGCTTTCTACTAAATTTGGTGTAAATCCGTCAGGTGTTTGGGCTTTTGCTGTGTCTAAGCTTCCTGTGGAAGAATGAATGAGGAAAATGTGTTTTGGGACCCCTCCCTTTTTCGCTGCCCCCACTTGACAGAACACCCCAAAACATTCTAGGAAGGAGCTGAGGTGGACGAACATTTTTTTGGAAAGGTTTGTGGAGATTCATCAAACAGCGCCAAAGTTATAAGCAAACAAAACAATGCTTTTCCTAATGAAACACGATCCTAACTTCAGCCACCCAGTGGGACTGCCCCTGTAGATATATATATATATATATATATATATACATATATATATATATATATATACACACACACACACACGCAAACACACACACACACACACAAACACACACACACACACCCTCCCCCCCCACTGGGGCGGGACTTATCATGTGATGCGGACATTTAAAGCAACGCGGCTGCTGCTTGCTGATTTTTGTTGCCTGTGAACAAGAACGATGAACGTTCAAAACGCGTAAGGCTTATATTTTTGGTTTGTGGTGCTCAACTGACTTTCCTGTGATCCTCATTAAAGAAGGAGAAAGCTCCCCGTGTGTTGGCATCTTCACTTGGGCAACCTTGTTGGATGGATATATATATATATATATATAGATATATATATAGATATATACACACACACATATATATATATCAGTTTATCAAGGTTGCCCTCAAATGAAGACGCCGCACATGAGGAGTTAACACCCTTTTATTGCGGACAGCAGCAGAGGCAGCATACCACCACGATTCTCATCTTCCAATGCCGAAATTCCAGGCGCGTTTCGGACATCCGTGTGTCCTTGATCGCAGGCTCAGCAGTAAAGGAATGGGGGTTGGGAGCACACTGCCTCACAGTCCCAGCACAGTTCGCCCCTTTGCATCCTGGTAAATGCCGTACACAGTTCAATCTTACTTCAAAATTAGCTGGAGTTTTTCACCAAAGTTGGTGCAGACATTGCTGTATATCTCTAGGCACGTGTTTCTGGGTTGAGCCCGTCATCAGTAGAGAGCAGCAGTATTAGAGAGCAAAGAAAAATCATCTGGGTTGCTGGAAATGCTGCCAAGTTTCTCTCAGGTCACTGTACCACTCACAGGCACACAGGTGCATCTCCAAAGCTCGTCAGCTTGCTGGCTCAAGGGAGCCTTTTAAACAGAATGGGGGTTGGGAGCACACTGCCTCACAGTCCCAGCACAGTTCACCCCTTTGCATCCTGGTAAATGCAGTACACAGTTCAAACTTACTTCAAAATTAGCTGGAGTTTTTCACCAAAGTTGGAGCAGACATTGCTGTATATCTCTAGACACGTGTTTCTGGGTTGAGCCCGTCATCAGTAGAGAGCAGCAGTATTAGAGAGCAAAGAAAAATCATCTGGGGTTGCTGGAAATGCTGCCAAGTTTCTCTCAGGTCACAGTACCACTCACAGGCACACAGGTGCATCTCCAAAGCTTGTCAGCTTGCTGGCTCAAGGGAGCCTTTTAAACAGAATGGGGGTTGGGAGCACACTGCCTCACAGTCCCAGCACAGTTCGCCCCTTTGCATCCTGGTAAATGCAGTACACAGTTCAAACTTACTTCAAAATTAGCTGGAGTTTTTCACCAAAGTTGGTGCAGACATTGCTGTATATCTCTAGGCACGTGTTTCTGGGTTGAGCCCGTCATCAGTAGAGAGCAGCAGTATTAGAGAGCAAAGAAAAATCATCTGGGGTTGCTGAAAATGCTGCCAAGTTTCTCTCAGGTCACAGTACCACTCACAGGCACACAGGTGCATCTCCAAAGCTCGTCAGCTTGCTGGCTCAAGTGAGCCTTTTAAACAGAATGGGGGTTGGGAGCACACTGCCTCACAGTCCCAGCACAGTTCGCCCCTTTGCATCCTGGTAAATGCAGTACACAGTTCAACCTTACTTCAAAATTAGCTGGAGTTTTTCACCAAAGTTGGTGCAGACATTGCTGTATATCTCTAGCAGTGTGCTCCCACCCCTTCCTGTTTGAAAAGGCTCCCTTGAGCCATTAAGCTGACGAGCTTGTGGAGATGCACCTGTGCGCCTGTGAGAGGTACTGAGACCTGTAAGAATTGTGGCAGCCTGCTCAGCAACCCTAGATGAAAATCGTTTTTTGATCTCTACTGATGACGGATAAAATCCAGAAACACATGTGTCTGTACAGCACTAACCTGCACCAACTTTGGTGGAACACTCCAGCAAAATACCAAGTAAGCGTGCACTACAAACTGCATTTACCATAATGCTAAGGGGCGAACTGTGCTGGGAGGTTAAGCAGTGTGCTCCCACCCCTTCCTGTTTGAAAAGGCTCTCTTGAGCCATTGAGCTGACGAGCTTGTGGAGATGCACCTGTGCGCCTGTGAGAGGTACTGAGACCTGTAAGAATTGTGGCAGCCTGCTCAGCAACCCCAGATGAAAATCGTTTTTTGATCTCTACTAATGACGGATAAAATCCAGAAACACATGTGTCTGTACAGCACTAACCTGCACCAACTTTGGTGGAACACTCCAGCAAAATACCAATTAAGCGTGCACTACAAACTGCATTTACCATAATGCTAAGGGGCGAACTGTGCTGGGAGGTTCAAGCAGTGTGCTCCCACCCCTTCCTGTTTGAAAAGGCTCCCTTGAGCCATTGAGCTGACGAGCTTGTGGAGATGCACCTGTGCACCTGTGAGAGGTACTGAGACCTGTAAGAATTGTGGCAGCCTGCTCAGGAACCCCAGATGAAAATCGTTTTTTGATCTCTACTGATGACGGATAAAATCCAGAAACACATGTGTCTGTACAGCACTAACCTGCACCAACTTTGGTGGAACACTCCAGCAAAATACCAAGTAAGCGTGCACTACAAACTGCATTTACCATAATGCTAAGGGGCGAACTGTGCTGGGAGGTTAAGCAGTGTGCTCCCACCCCTTCCTGTTTGAAAAGGCTCCCTTGAGCCATTGAGCTGACGAGCTTGTGGAGATGCACCTGTGCGCCTGTGAGAGGTACTGAGACCTGTAAGAATTGTGGCAGCCTGCTCAGCAACCCCAGATGAAAATCGTTTTTTGATCTCTACTGATGACGGATAAAATCCAGAAACGTGTCTGTACAGCACTAACCTGCACCAACTTTAGTGGAACACTCCAGCAAAATACCAAGTAAGCGTGCACTACAAACTGCATTTATCATAATGCTAAGGGGCGAACTGTGCTGGGAGGTCAAGCAGTGTGCTCCCACCCCTTCCTGTTTGAAAAGGCTCCCTTGAGCCATTGAGCTGGCGAGCTTGTGGAGATGCACCTGTGCGCCTGTGAGAGGTACTGAGACCTGTAAGAATTGTGGCAGCCTGCTCAGCAACCCCAGATGAAAATCGTTTTTTGATCTCTACTGATGACGGATAAAATTTAGAAACACATGTGTCTGTACAGCACTAACCTGCACCAACTTTGGTGGAACACTCCAGCAAAATACAGAGTAAGCGTGCACTACAAACTGCATTTACCATAATGCTAAGGGGCGAACTGTGCTGGGAGGTCAAGCAGTGTGCTCCCACCCCTTCCTGTCAGCAGTAAAGGAAACAACAGCCATGATATGGTCCATCAGTTAAATACTGCAAGTTCCGCCCCAATGGACGTCGGCAAAATTGCCTACTGGTACTTGTGGTTCCATTAAATATCAAAGCCCAAGTGGGTGCTGCTGTGCAATACCAAAAGTCTCTTACCCCAGTGGGTGAATCCTGATTTGGAATAACTGCCCCTGCGCCCTTGTCTTCACGCAATAATGGCCTCCTCATTCCTTTAAACGCCCATTACGAGCGCTGTGGAGCGGCCATGCTCCGGCAGCGGGGCGCCTTTGCGGCCGGACTAGCCGCTTAACATCGGTTCATCAAGGTTGCCCTCAAATAAAGACACCGCACATGAGGAGTTAACACCCTTTTATTGCGGACAGCAGCAGAGGCAGCATACCACCACGATTCTCATCTTCCAATGCCGAAATGCCAGACGCATTTCGGACATCCGTGTGTCCTTGATCACAGGCTCAGCAGTAAAGGAAACAACAGCTATGATATGGTCCATCAGTTAAATACTGCAAGTCCCGCCCCAATGGGCGTTGGCAAAATTGCCTACTGGTACTTGTGGTTCCATTAAATATCAAAGTCCAAGTGGGTGCTGCTGTGCAATACCAAATGTCTCTTACCCCAGTGGGTGAATCCTGATTTGGAATAACTGCCCCTGCGCCCTTGTCTTCACGCAATAATGGCCTCCTCATTCCTTCAAACGCCTGTGATTACGAGCGCTGTGGAGCAGCCATGCTCCGGCAGCGGGGCGCCTTTGTGGCCGGACTAGCCGCTAAACATCGGTTCATCAAGGTTGCCCTCAAATAAAGACGTGGTACATGACGAGTTAAAACCCTTTTATTGCGGACAGCAGCAGAGGCAGCATACCACCACAATTCTCATCTTCCAATGCCGAAATGCCAGACGCATTTCGGACATCCGTGTGTCCTTGATCACAAGCTCAGCAGTAAAGGAAACAACAGCCATGATATGGTCCATCAGTTAAATACTGGAAGTCCCGCCCCAATGGGCGTCACCAAAATTGCCTACTGGTACTTGTGGTTCCATTAAATATCAAAGCCCAAGTGGGTGCTGCTGTGCAATACCAAAAGTCTCTTACCTCAGTGGGTGAATCCTGATTTTGAATAACTGCCCCTGCGCCCTTGTCTTCACGCAATAATGGCCTCCTCATTCCTTCAAACGCCCGTGATTATGAGCGCTGTGGAGCCGCCATGCTCCGGCAGCGGGGCGCCTTTGCGGCCGGATTAGCCGCTTAACATCGGTTCATCAAGGTTGCCCTCAAATAAAGATGCTGCACATGAGGAGTTAACACCCTTTTATTGCGGACAGCAGCAGAGGCAGCATAACACCACGATTCTCATCTTCCAATGCCAAAATGCGAGACGCGTTTCGGACATCCGTGTGTCCTTGATCACAGGCTCAGCAGTAAAGGAAACAACAGCCATGATATGGTCCATCAGTTAAACACTGCAAGTCCCGCCCCAATGGGCCTCGGCAAAATTGCCTACTGGTACTTGTGATTCCATTAAATATCAAAGCCCAAGTGGGTGCTGCTGTGCAATGCTGAAAGTCTCTTACCCCAGTGGGTGAATCCTGATTTGGAATAACTGCCCCTGCGCCCTTGTCTTCACGCAATAATGGCCTCCTCATTCCTTCAAACGCCCGTGATTACGAGCGCTGTGGAGCCGCCATGCTCCGGCTGCGGGTCGCCTTTGCGGCAGACTAGCCGCTTAACATCGGTTCATCAAGGTTACCCTCAAATAAAGACGCCGCACATGAGGAGTTAAAACCCTTTTATTGCGGACAGCAGCAGAGGCAGCATACCACCACAATTCTCATTTTCCAACGCCGAAATGCCAGACTCTTTTCGGACATCCGTGTGTACTTGATCACAGGATCAGCAGTAAAGGAAACAACAGCCATGATATGGTCCATCAGTTAAATACTGCAAGTCCCGCCCCAATGGGCGTCGGCAAAATTGCCTACTGGTACTTGTGGTTTCATTAAATATCAAAGCCCAAGTGGGTGCTGCTGTGCAATAGCAAAAGTCTCTTACCCCAGTGGGTGAATCCGGATTTGGAATAACTGCCCCTGCGCCCTTGTCTTCACGCAATAATGGCCTCCTCATTCCTTCAAACGCCTGTGATTACGAGCGCTGTGGAGCCGCCATGCTTCGGGAGCAGGGGGGGCGTTTGCGGCCACACTAGCCGCTTAACATCGGTTCATCAAGGTTGCCCTCAAATGAAGACGCCGCACATGAGGAGTTAACACCCTTTTATTGCGGGCAGCAGAGGCAGCAGACACCACGATTCTCATCTTCCAATGCCGAAATGCCATACGCTTTTCGGACATCTGTGTGTCCTTGATCACAGGCTCAGTAATAAAGGAAACAACAGCCATGATATGGTCCATCAGTTAAATACAGCAAATCCCGCCCCAATGGGCCTCGGCAAAATTGCCTACTGGTACTTGTGGTTCCATTAAATATCAAAGCCCAAGTGGGTGCTGCTGTTCAATACCAAAAGTATCTTACCCCAGTGGGTGAATCCTGATTTGGAATAACTGCCCCTGCGCCCTTGTCTTCACGTAATAATGGCCTCCTCACTCCTTCAAACGCCTGTGATTACGAGCGCTGTGGAGCCGCCATGCTCCGGCAGTGGGGCGCCTTTGAGGCCGGACTAGCCGCTTAACATTGGTTCATCAAGGTTGCCCTCAAATAAAGACGCCGCACATGAGGAGTTAACACCCTTTTATTGCGGACAGCAGCAGAGGCAGCATTCCACCATGATTCTCATCTTCCAATGCCAAAATGCCAGACGCGTTTCGGACATCCGTGTGTCCTTGATCACAGGCTCAGCAGTAAAGGAATCAACAGCCATGATATGGTCCATCAGTTAAATACTGCAAGTCCCGCCCCAATGGGCATCGGCAAAATTGCCTACTGGTACTTGTGGTTCCATTAAATATCAAAGCCCAAGTGGGTGCTGCTGTGCAATACCAAAGTCTCTTACCCCTGTGGGTGAATCCTGATTTGGAATAACTGCCCCTGCGCCCTTGTCTTCACGCAATAATGGCCTCCTCATTCCTTCAAACGACCGTGATTATGAGCGCTGTGGAGCCGCCATGCTCCGGCAGCGGGCACCTTTGCGCCGGACTGGCCACTTAACATAGGTTCATCAAGGTTGCCCTCAAATAAAGATGCTGCACATGAGGAGTTAACACCCTTTTATTGCGGACAGCAGCAGAGGCAGCATAACACCACGATTCTCATCTTCCAATGCCAAAATGCGAGACGCGTTTTGGACATCCGTGTGTCCTTGATCACACGCCCAGCAGTAAAGGAAACAACAGCCATGATATGGTCCATCAGTTAAATACTGCAAGTCCCGCCCCAATGGGCCTCGGCAAAATTGCCTACTGGTACTTGTGTTTCCATTAAATATCAAAGCCCAAGTTGGTGCTGCTGTGCAATGCTGAAAGTATCTTACCCCAGTGGGTGAATCCTGATTTGGAATAACTGCCCGTGCGCTCTTGTTTTCACGCAATAATGGCCTCCTCATTCCTTCAAACGCCCGTGATTACGAGCGCTGTGGAGCCGCCATGCTCCGGCAGCGGGTCGCCTTTGCGGCAGACTAGCCGCTTAACATCGGTTCATCAAGGTTGCCCTCAAATAAAGACGCCGCACATGAGGAGTTAAAACCCTTTTATTGCGGACAGCAGCAGAGGCAGCATACCACCACAATTCTCATCTTCCAATGCCGAAATGCCAGACGCTTTTCGGACATCCGTGTGTACTTGATCACAGGTTCAGCAGTAAAGGAAACAACAGCCATGATATGGTCCATCAGTTAAATACTGCAAGTCCCGCCCCAATGGGCGTCGGCAAAATTGCCTACTGGTACTTGTGGTTTCATTAAATATCAAAGCCCAAGTGGGTGCTGCTGTGCAATACCAAAAGTCTATTACCCCAGTGGGTGAATCCTGATTTGGAATAACTGCCCCTGCGCCCTTCTCTTCACGCAATAATGGCCTCCTCATTGCTTCAAGCGCCCGTGATTACGAGCGCTGTGGCGCAGCCATGCTCCGGCAGCGGGGCGCCTTTGCGGCCGGACTAGCCGCTTAACATTGGTTCATCAAGCTTGCCCTCAAATAAAGACGCCGCACATGAGGAGTTAACACCCTTTTATTGCGGACAACAGCAGAGGCAGCATACCACCACAATTCTCATCTTCCAATGCCGAAATGCCAGACGAGTTTCGGACATCCGTGTGTCCTTGATCATAGGCTCAGCAGTAAAGGAAACAACAGCCATGATATGGTCCATCAGTTAAATACTGCAAGTCCCGCCCCAATGGGCGTTGGCAAAATTGCCTACTGGTATTTGTGGTTCCATTAAATATCAAAGCCCAAGTAGGTGCTGCTGTGCAATACCGAAAGTCTCTTACCCCAGTGGGTGAATCCTGATTTGGAATAACTGCCCCTGCGCCCTTGTCTTCAGGCAATAATGGCCTCCTCATTCCTTCAAGCCCCCATGATTACGAGCGCTGTGGAGCAGCCATGCTCCGGCAGCGGGGCGCCTTTGCGGCCGGACTAGCCGCTAAACATCGGTTCATCAAGGTTGCCCTCAAATAAAGAAGCCGCACATGAGGAGTTAAAACCCTTTTATTGCGGACAGCAGCAGAGGCAGCATACCACCACCATTCTCATCTTCCAATGCCGAAATGCCAGACGCGTTTCGGACATCCGTGTGTCCTTGATCACAGGCTCAGCAGTAAAGGAAACAACAGCCATGATATGGTCCATCAGTTAAATACTGGAAGTCCCGCCCCAATGGGCGTCACCAAAATTGCCTACTGGTACTTGTGGTTCCATTAAATATCAAAGCCCAAGTGGGTGCTGCTGTGCAATACCAAAAGTCTCTTACCCCAGTGGGTGAATCCTGATTTTGAATAACTGCCCCTGCGCCCTTGTCTTCACGCAATAATGGCCTCCTCATTCCTTCAAACGCCCGTGATTATGAGCGCTGTGGAGCCGCCATGCTCCGGCAGCGGGGCGCCTTTGCGGCCGGACTAGCCGCTTAACATCGGTTCATCAAGGTTGCCCTCAAATAAAGACGACGCACATGAGGAGTTAACACCCTTTTATTGCGGACAGCAGCAGAGGCAGCATACCACCACGATTCTCATCTTCCAATGCCAAAATGCCAGAGGCGTTTTGGACATCCGTGTGTCCTTGATCACAGGCTCAGCAGTAAAGGAAACAACAGCCATGATATGGTCCATAACTTAAATACTGGAATTCCCGCCCCAATGGGCGTCGGCAAAATTGCCTACTGGTACTTGTGGTTCCATTAAATATCAAAGCCCAAGTGGGTGCTGCTGTGCAATACCAAAAGTCTCTTACCCCAGTGGGTGAATCCTGATATGGAATAACTGCCCCTGCGCCCTTGTCTTCACGCAATAATGGCCTCCTCGTTCCTTCAAACGCCCGTGATTACGAGCGCTGTGGAGCCGCCATGCTCCGGCAGCAGGGCGCCTTTGCGGCAGACTAGCCGCTTAACATCGGTTCATCAAGGTTGCCCTCAAATAAAGACGCCGAACATGAGGAGTTAACACCCTTTTATTGCGTTCAGCAGCAGAGGCAGCATACCACCACAATTCTCATCTTCCAATGCCGAAATGCCAGACGAGTTTCGGACATCCGTGTGTCCTTGATCACAGGCTCAGCAGTAAAGGAAACAACATCCATGATATGGTCCATCAGTTAAATACTGCAAGTCCCGCCCCAATGGGCGTCGGCAAAATTGCCTACTGGTACTTGTGGTTCCATTGAATATCAAAGCCCAAGTGGGTGCTGCTGTGCAATACCAAAAGTCTCTTACCCCAGTGGGTGAATCCTGATTTGGAATAACTGCCCCTGCGCCCTTGTCTTCACGCAATAATGGCCTCCTCATTCCTTCAAACGACCGTGATTACGAGCGCTGTGGAGCCGCCATGCTCCGGGAGAGGGGTGCCTTTGCAGCCGGACTAGCCGCTTAACATCGGTTCATTAAGGTTGCCCTCAAATAAAGATGCCGCACATGAGGAGTTAACACCCTTTTATTGCAGACAACAGCAGAGGCAGCATACCACCACGATTCTCATCTTCCAATGCCGAAATGCCAGACGCGTTTCGGACATCCGTGTGTCCTTGATCACAGGCTCAGCAGCAAAGGAAACAACAGTCATGATATGATCCATCAGTTAAGTACTGCAAGTCCCGCCCCAATGGGCGTCGGCAAAATTGCCTCCTGGTACTTGTTGTTCCATTAAATATCAAAGCCCAAGTGGGTGCTGCTGTGCAATACCAAAAGTCTCTTACCCCAGTGGGTGAATCCTGATTTGGAATAACTGCCCCTGCGCCCTTGTCTTCACGCAATAATGGCCTCCTCATTCCTTCAAATGCCCGTGATTACGAGCGCTGTGGAGCCGCCATGCTCCGGCAGCGGGGCACCTTTGCGCCCGGACAAGCCGCTTAGCATCAGTTCATCAAGGTTGCCCTCAAATAAAGACGCCGCACATGAGGAGTTAACACCCTTTTATTGCGGACAGCAGCAGAGGCAGCATACCACCACGATTCTCATCTTCCAATGCCGAAATGCCAGACGCGTTTTGGACATCCGTGTGTCCTTGATCACAGGCTCAGCAGTAAAGGAAACAACAGCCATGATATGGTCCATCAGTTAAATACTGCAAGTTCCGCCCCAATGGGCGTCGGTAAAATTGCCTCCTGGTACTTGTGGTTCCATTAAATATCAAAGCCCAAGTGGGTGCTGCTGTGCAATACCAAAAGTCTCTTACCCCAGTGGGTGAATACTGATTTGGAATAACTGCCCCTGCGCCCTTGTCTTCACGGAATAATGGCCTCCTCATTCCTTCAAACGCCCGTGATTACGAGCGCTGTGGAGCCGCCATGCTCCGGCAGCAGGGGGCCCTTTGCGGCCCAACTAGCCGCTTAACATCGGTTCATCAATGTTACACTCAAATAAAGACGCCGCACATGAGGAGTTAACACCCTTTTATTGCGGACAGCAGCAGAGGCAGCATACCACCACGATTCTCATCTTCCAATGCCCAAATGCCAGACGCGTTTCAGACATCCGTGTGTCCTTGATCACAGGCTCAGCAGTAAAGGAAACAACATCCATGATATGGTCCATCAGTTAAATACTGCAAGTCCCGCCCCAATGGGCGTCGGCAAAATTGCCTATTGGTACTTGTGGTTCCATTGAATATCAAAGCCCAAGTGGGTGCTGCTGTGCAATACCAAAAGTCTCTTACCCCAGTGGGTGAATCCTGATTTGTAATAACTGCCCCTGCGCCCTTGTCTTCACGCAATAATGGCCTCCTCATTCCTTCAAACGACCGTGATTACGAGCGCTGTGGAGCCGCCATGCTCCGGCAGAGGGGTGCCTTTGCAGCCGGACTAGCCGCTTAACATCGGTTCATTAAGGTTGCCCTCAAATAAAGATGCCGCACATGAGGAGTTAACACCCTTTTATTGCGCACAACAGCAGAGGCAGCATACCACCACGATTCTCATCTTCCAATGCCGAAATGCCAGACGCGTTTCAGACATCTGTGTGTCCTTGATCACAGGCTCAGCAGTAAAGGAATCAACAGCCATGATATGGTCCATCAGTTAAATACTGCAAGTCTGTCCCCAATGGGCGTCGGCAAAATTGCCTACTGGTACTTGTGGTTCCATTAAATATCAAAGCCCAAGTGGGTGCTGCTGTGCAATACCAAAAGTCTTTTACCCCAGTGGGTGAATCCTGATTTGGAATAACTGCCCCTGCGCCCTTGTCTTCACGCAATAATGGCCTCCTCATTCCTTCAAACGCCCGCGATTACGAGCGCTGTGGAGCCGCCATGCTCCGGCAGCAGGGGGTGCCTTTGCGGCCGGACTAGCCGCTTAACATCGGTTCATCAAGGTTGCCCTCAAATAAAGACGCGGCACACGAGGTGTTAACACCCTTTTATTGCGGACAGCAGCATAGGCAGCGTACCACTACGATTCTAATCTTCCAATTCCGAAATGCCAGACGCGTTTAGGACATCCTTGTGTCCTTGATCATAGGCTCAGCAGTAAAGTAAACAACAGCCATGATATGGTCCATCAGTTAAATACTGCAAGTCCCGCCCCAATGGGCGTCGGCAAAATTGCCTACTGGTACTTGTGGTTCCATTAAATATCAAAGCCCAAGTGGGTGCTGCTGTGCAATACCGAAAGTCTCTTACCCCAGTGGGTGAATCCTGATTTGGAATAACTGCCCCTGCGCCCTTGTCTTCACGCAATAATGGCCTACCCATTCCTTCAAGCGCCCGTGATGACGAGCGCTGTGGGGCAGCCAGGCTCCTGCAGCGGGGCGCCTTTGCGGCCGGACTAGCCCCTAAACATCGGTTCATCAAGGTTGCCCTCAAATAAAGAGGCCGCACATGAGGAGTTAACACCCTTTTATTGCGGACAGCAGCAGAGGCAGCTTACCACCACAATTCTCATCTTCCAATGCCGAAATGCCAAACGCGTTTCGGACATCCGTGTGTCCTTGATCACAGGCTCAGCAGTAAAGGAAACAACAGCCATGATATGGTCCATCAGTTAAATACTGCAAGTCCCGCCCCAATGGGCGTCGGCAAAAATGGCTACTGGTACTTTTGGTTCCATTAAATATCAAAGCCCAAGTGGGTGCTGCTGTGCAATACCGAAAGCCTCTTACCGCAGTGGGTGAATCCTGCTTTGGAATAACTGCCCCTGCGCCCTTGTCTTCACGCAATAATGGCCTCCTCATTCCTTCAAACGACCGTGATTACGAGCGCTGTGGAGCCGCCATGCTCCGGCAGAGGGGTGCCTTTGCAGCTGGACTAGCCGCTTAACATCGGTTCATTAAGGTTGCCCTCAAATAAAGATGCCGCACATGAGGAGTTAACACCCTTTTATTGCAGACAACAGCAGAGGCAGCATACCACCACGATTCTCATCTTCCAATGCCGAAATGCCAGACGCGTTTCGGACATCCGTGTGTCCTTGATCACAGGCTCAGCAGCAAAGGAAACAACAGTCATGATATGATCCATCAGTTAAATACTGCAAGTCCCGCCCCAATGGGCGTCGGCAAAATTGCCTCCTGGTACTTGTTGTTCCATTAAATATCAAAGCCCAAGTGGGTGCTGCTGTGCAATACCAAAAGTCTCTTACCCCAGTGGGTGAATCCTGATTTGGAATAACTGCCCCTGCGCCCTTGTCTTCACGCAATAATGGCCTCCTCATTCCTTCAAACGCCTGTGATTACGAGCGCTGTGGAGCCGCCATGCTCCGGCAGCGGGGCACCTTTGCGCCCGGACAAGCCGCTTAGCATCAGTTCATCAAGGTTGCCCTCAAATAAAGACGCCGCACATGAGGAGTTAACACCCTTTTATTGCGGACAGCAGCAGAGGCAGCATACCACCACGATTCTCATCTTCCAATGCCGAAATGCCAGACGCGTATCGGACATCCGTGTGTCCTTGATCACAGGCTCAGCAGTAAAGGAAACAACAGCCATGATATGGTCCATCGGTTAAATACTGCAAGTTCCGCCCCAATGGGCGTCGGTAAAATTGCCTACTGGTACTTGTGGTTCCATTAAATATCAAAGGCCAAGTGGGTGCTGCTGTGCAATACCAAAAGTCTCTTACCCCAGTGGGTGAATACTGATTTGGAATAACTGCCCCTGCCCCCTTGTCTTCACGCAATAATGGCCTCCTCATTCCTTCAAACGCCCGTGATTATGAGCGCTGTGGAGCCGCCATGCTCCGGCAGCAGGGGGCCCTTTGCGGCCCAACTAGCCGCTTAACATCGGTTCATCAATGTTGCACTCAAATAAAGACGCCGCACATGAGGAGTTAACACCCATTTATTGCGGACAGCAGCAGAGGCAGCATACCACCACGATTCTCATCTTCCAATGCCCAAATGCCAGACGCGTTTCAGACATCCGTGTGTCCTTGATCACAGGCTCAGCAGTAAAGGAAACAACATCCATGATATGGTCCATCAGTTAAATACTGCAAGTCCCGCCCCAATGGGCGTCGGCAAAATTGCCTATTGGTACTTGTGGTTGCATTGAATATCAAAGCCCAAGTGGGTGCTGCTGTGCAATACCAAAAGTCTCTTACCCCAGTGGGTGAATCCTGATTTGGAATAACTGCCCCTGCGCCCTTGTCTTCACGCAATAATGGCCTCCTCATTCCTTCAAACGACCGTGATTACGAGCGCTGTGGAGCCGCCATGCTCCGGCAGAGGGGTGCCTTTGCAGCCGGACTAGCCGCTTAACATCGGTTCATTAAGGTTGCCCTCAAATAAAGATGCCGCACATGAGGAGTTAACACCCTTTTATTGCGCACAACAGCAGAGGCAGCATACCACCACGATTCTCATCTTCCAATGCCGAAATGCCAGACGCGTTTCAGACATCCGTGTGTCCTTGATCACAGGCTCAGCAGTAAAGGAATCAACAGCCATGATATGGTCCATCAGTTAAATACTGCAAGTCCCTCCCCAATGGGCGTCGGCAAAATTGCCTACTGGTACTTGTGGTTCCATTAAATATCAAAGCCCAAGTGGGTGCTGCTGTGCAATACCAAAAGTCTTTTACCCCAGTGGGTGAATCCTGATTTGGAATAACTGCCCCTGCGCCCTTGTCTTCACGCAATAATGGCCTCCTCATTCCTTCAAACGCCCGCGATTACGAGCGCTGTGGAGCCGCCATGCTCCGGCAGCAGGGGGGGCCTTTGCGGCCGGACTAGCCACTTAACATCGGTTCATCAAGGTTGCTCTCAAATAAAGACGCGGCACACGAGAAGTTAACACCCTTTTATTGCGGACAGCAGCAGAGGCAGCGTACCACTACGATTCTAATCTTCCAATGCCGAAATGGCAGATGCGTTTCGGACATCCTTGTGTCCTTGATCACAGGCTCAGCAGGAAAGGAAACAACAGCCATGATATGGTCCATCAGTTAAATACTGCAAGTCCCGCGCCAATGGGCGTCGGCAAAATTGCCTACTGGTACTTGTGGTTCCATTAAATATCAAAGCCCAAGTGGGTGCTGCTGTGCAATACCGAAAGTCTCTTACCCCAGTGGGTGAATCCTGATTTGGAATAACTGCCCCTGCGCCCTTGTCTTCACGCAATAATGGCCTCCTCATTCCTTCAAGCGCCCGTGATTACGAGCGCTGGGGAGTAGCCACGCTCCGGCAGCGGGGCGCCTTTGCGGCCGGACTAGCCGCTAAACATCGGTTCATCAAGGTTGCCCTCAAATAAAGACGCCGCACATGAGGAGTTAACACCCTTTTATTGCGGACAGCAGGAGAGGCAGCATACCACCACAATTCTCATCTTCCAATGCCGAAATGCCAGACGCGTTTCGGACATCTGTGTGTCCTTGATCACAGGCTCAGCAGTAAAGGAAACAACAGCCATGATATGGACCATCAGTTAAATACTGCAAGTCCCTCCCCAATAAGCGTCAGCAAAATTGCCTACGGGTACTTGTGGTTCCATTAAATATCAAAGCCCAAGTGGGTGCTGCTGTGCAATAGCAAAAGTCTCTTACCCCAGTGGGTGAATCCTGATTTTGAATAACTGCCCCTGCGCCCTTATCTTCACGCAATAATGGCCTCCTCATTGCTTCAAGCGCCCGTGATTACGAGCGCTGTGGCGCAGCCATGCTCCGGCTGCGGGGCGCCTTTGCGGCCGGACTAGCCGCTTAACATCGGTTCATCAAGCTTGCCCTCAAATAAAGAGGCCGCACATGAGGAGTTAACACCCTTTTATTGCGGACAGCAGCAGAGGCAGCTTACCACCACAATTCTCATCTTCCAATGCCGAAATGCCAGACGAGTTTCGGACATCCGTGTGTCCTTGATCATAGGCTCAGCAGTAAAGTAAACAACAGCCATGATATGGTCCATCAGTTAAATACTGCAAGTCCCGCCCCAATGGGCTTCGGCAAAATTGCCTACTGGTACTTGTGGTTCCATTAAATATCAAAGCCCAAGTGGGTGCTGCTGTGCAATACCGAAAGTCTCTTACCCCAGTGGGTGAATCCTGATTTGGAATAACTGCCCCTGCGCCCTTGTCTTCACGCAATAATGGCCTACCCATTCTTTCAAGCGCCCGTGATGACGAGCGCTGTGGGGCAGCCAGGCTCCGGCAGCGGGGCGCCTTTGCGGCCGGACTAGCCCCTAAACATCGGTTCATCAAGGTTGCCCTCAAATAAAGAGGCCGCACATGAGGAGTTAACACCCTTTTATTGCGGACAGCAGCAGAGGCAGCTTACCACCACAATTCTCATCTTCCAATGCCGAAATGCCAAACGCGTTTCGGACATCCGTGTGTCCTTGATCACAGGCTCAGCAGTAAAGGAAACAACAGCCATGATATGGTCCATCAGTTAAATACTGCAAGTCCCGCCCCAATGGGCGTCGGCAAAAAATGCCTACTGGTACTTTTGGTTCCATTAAATATCAAAGCCCAAGTGGGTGCTGCTGTGCAATACCGAAAGCCTCTTACCGCAGTGGGTGAATCCTGATTTGGAATAACTGCCCCTGCGCCCTTGTCTTCACGCAATAATGGCCTCCTCATTCCTTCAAACGCTCTTGATTACGAGCGCTGTGGAGCAGCCATGCTCTGGCAGCAGGGCGCCTTTGCGGCCGGACTAGCCGCTAAACATCGGTTCATCAAGGTTGCCCTCAAATAAAGACGCCGCACATGAGGAGTTAACACCCTTTTATTGCGGACCGCAGCAGAGGCAGCATACCACCACAATTCTCATCTTCCAATGCCGAAATGCCAAACGCGTTTCGGACATCCGTGTGTCCTTGATCACAGGCTCAGCAGTAAAGGAAACAACAGCCATGATATGGTCCATCATTTAAATACTGCAAGTCCCTCCCCAATGGGCGTCGGCAATATTGCCTACTGGTATTTGTGGTTCCATTAAATATCAAAGCCCAAGTAGGTGCTGCTGTGCAATACCGAAAGTCTCTTTCCCCAGTGGGTGAATCCTGATTTGGAATAACTGCCCCTGCGCCCTTGTCTTCACGCAATAATGGCCTCCTCATTCCTTCAAGCCCCCGTGATTACGAGCGCTGTGGAGCCGCCATGCTCCGGCAGCGGGGCGCCTTTGCGGCAGACTAGCCGCTTAACATCGGTTCATCAAGGTTGCCCTCAAATAAAGACGCCGCACATGAGGAGTTAACACCCTTTTATTGCGTACAGCAGCAGAGGCAGCATACCACCACAATTCTCATTTTCTAATGCCGAAATGCCAGACGAGTTTCGGACATCCGTGTGTCCTTGATCACAGGCTCAGCAGTAAAGGAAACAACATCCATGATATGGTCCATCAGTTAAATACTGCAAGTCCCGCCCCAATGGGCGTCGGCAAAATTGCCTACTGGTACTTGTGGTTCCATTGAATATCAAAGCCCAAGTGGGTGCTGCTGTGCAATACCAAAAGTCTCTTACCCCAGTGGGTGAATCCTGATTTGGAATAACTGCCCCTGCGCCCTTGTCTTCACGCAATAATGGCCTCCTCATTCCTTCAAACGCCCGTGATTACGAGCGCTGTGGAGCCGCCATGCTCCGGCAGCGGGGCACCTTTGCGCCCGGACTAGCTGCTTAGCATCGGTTCATCAAGGTTGCCCTCAAATAAAGACGCCGCACATGAGGAGTTAACACCCTTTTATTGCGGACAGCAGCAGAGGCAGCATACCACCACGATTCTCATCTTCCAATGCCGAAATGCCAGACGCGTTTCGGACATCCGTGTGTCCTTGATCACAGGCTCAGCAGTAAAGGAAACAACAGCCATGATATGGTCCATCAGTTAAATACTGGAATTCCCGCCCCAATGGGCGTCGGCAAAATTGCCTACTGGTACTTGTGGTTCCATTAAATATCAAAGCCCAAGTGGGTGCTGCTGTGCAATACCAAAAGTCTCTTACCCCAGTGGGTGAATCCTGATATGGAATAACTGCCCCTGCGCCCTTGTCTTCACGCAATAATGGCCTCCTCGTTCCTTCAAACGCCCGTGATTACGAGTGCTGTGGAGCCGCCATGCTCCGGCAGCGGGGCGCCTTTGCGGCAGACTAGCCGCTTAACATCGGTTCATCAAGGTTGCCCTCAAATAAAGACGCCGCACATGAGGAGTTAACACCCTTTTATTGCGTACAGCAGCAGAGGCAGCATACCACCACAATTCTCATTTTCCAATGCCGAAATGCCAGACGAGTTTCGGACATCCGTGTGTCCTTGATCACAGGCTCAGCAGTAAAGGAAACAACATCCATGATATGGTCCATCAATTAAATACTGCAAGTCCCGCCCCAATGTGCGTCGGCAAAATTGCCTACTGGTACTTGTGGTTCCATTGAATATCAAAGCCCAAGTGGGTGCTGCTGTGCAATACCAAAAGTCTCTTACCCCAGTGGGTGAATCCTGATTTGGAATAACTGCCCCTGCGCCCTTGTCTTCACGCAATAATGGCCTCCTCATTCCTTCAAACGCCCGTGATTACGAGCGCTGTGGAGCCGCCATGCTCCGGCAGCGGGGCACCTTTGCGCCCGGACTAGCTGCTTAGCATCGGTTCATCAAGGTTGCCCTCAAATAAAGACGCCGCACATGAGGAGTTAACACCCTTTTATTGCGGACAGCAGCAGAGGCAGCATACCACCACGATTCTCATCTTCCAATGCCGAAATGCCAGACTCGTTTCGGACATCCGTGTGTCCTTGATCACAGGCTCAGCAGTAAAGGAAACAACAGCCATGATATGGTCCATCAGTTAAATACTGCAAGTTCCGCCCCAATGGACGTCGGTAAAATTGCCTACTGGTACTTGTGGTTCCATTAAATATCAAAGGCCAAGTGGGTGCTGCTGTGCAATACCAAAAGTCTCTTACCCAAGTGGGTGAATACTGATTTGGAATAACTGCCCCTGCGCCCTTGTCTTCACGGAATAATGGCCTCCTCATTCCTTCAAACGCCCGTGATTACGAGCGCTGTGGAGCCACCATGCTCCGGCAGCAGGGGGCCCTTTGCGGCCCAACTAGCCGCTTAACATCGGTTCATCAAGGTTGCACTCAAATAAAGACGCCGCACGTGAGGAGTTAACACCCTTTTATTGCGGACAGCAGCAGAGGCAGCATACCACCACGATTCTCGTCTTCCAATGCCGAAATGCCAGACGCATTTCAGACATCAGTGTGTCCTTGATCACAGGCTCAGCAGTAAAGGAATCAACAGCCATGATATGGTCCATCAGTTAAATACTGCAAGTCCCACCCCAATGGGCGTCGGCAAAATTGCCTACTGGTACTTGTGGTTCCATTAAATATCAAAGCCCAAGTGGGTGCTGCTGTGCAATACCGAAAGTCTCTTACCCCAGTGGGTGAATCCTGATTTGGAATAACTGCCCCTGCGCCCTTGTCTTCACGCAATAATGGCCTCCTCATTCCTTCAAGCGCCCGTGATTACGAGCGCTGGGGAGTAGCCACGCTCCGGCAGCGGGGCGCCTTTGCGGCCGGACTAGCCGCTAAACATCGGTTCATCAAGGTTGCCCTCAAATAAAGACGCCGCACATGAGGAGTTAACACCCTTTTATTGCGGACAGCAGGAGAGGCAGCATACCACCACAATTCTCATCTTCCAATGCCGAAATGCCAGACGCGTTTCGGACATCTGTGTGTCCTTGATCACAGGCTCAGCAGTAAAGGAAACAACAGCCATGATATGGACCATCAGTTAAATACTGCAAGTCCCTCCCCAATAAGCATCAGCAAAATTGCCTACGGGTACTTGTGGTTCCATTAAATATCAAAGCCCAAGTGGGTGCTGCTGTGCAATAGCAAAAGTCTCTTACCCCAGTGGGTGAATCCTGATTTTGAATAACTGCCCCTGCGCCCTTATCTTCACGCAATAATGGCCTCCTCATTGCTTCAAGCGCCCGTGATTACGAGCGCTGTGGCGCAGCCATGCTCCGGCAGCGGGGCGCCTTTGCGGCCGGACTAGCCGCTTAACATTGGTTCATCAAGCTTGCACTCAAATAAAGAGGCCACACATGAGGAGTTAACACCCTTTTATTGCGGACAGCAGCAGAGGCAGCTTACCACCACAATTCTCATCTTCCAATGCCGAAATGCCAGACGAGTTTCGGACATCCGTGTGTCCTTGATCATAGGCTCAGCAGTAAAGTAAACAACAGCCATGATATGGTCCATCAGTTAAATACTGCAAGTCCCGCCCCAATGGGCTTCGGCAAAATTGCCTACTGGTACTTGTGGTTCCATTAAATATCAAAGCCCAAGTGGGTGCTGCTGTGCAATACCGAAAGTCTCTTACCCCAGTGGGTGAATCCTGATTTGGAATAACTGCCCCTGCGCCCTTGTCTTCACGCAATAATGGCCTACTCATTCCTTCAAGCGCCCGTGATGACGAGCGCTGTGGGGCAGCCATGCTCCGGCAGCGGGGCGCCTTTGCGGCCGGACTAGCCCCTAAACATCGGTTCATCAAGGTTGCCCTCAAATAAAGAGGCCGCACATGAGGAGTTAACACTCTTTTATTGCGGACAGCAGCAGAGGCAGCTTACCACCACAATTCTCATCTTCCAATGCCGAAATGCCAAACGCGTTTCGGACATCCGTGTGTCCTTGATCACAGGCTCAGCAGTAAAGGAAACAACAGCCATGATATGGTCCATCAGTTAAATACTGCAAGTCCCGCCCCAATGGGCGTCGGCAAAAAATGCCTACTGGTACTTTTGGTTCCATTAAATATCAAAGCCCAAGTGGGTGCTGCTGTGCAATACCGAAAGCCTCTTACCGCAGTGGGTGAATCCTGATTTGGAATAACTGCCCCTGCGCCCTTGTCTTCACGCAATAATGGCCTCCTCATTCCTTCAAACGCTCTTGATTACGAGCGCTGTGGAGCAGCCATGCTCTGGCAGCAGGGCGCCTTTGCGGCCGGACTAGCCGCTAAACATCGGTTCATCAAGGTTGCCCTCAAATAAAGACGCCGCACATGAGGAGTTAACACCCTTTTATTGCGGACCGCAGCAGAGGCAGCATACCACCACAATTCTCATCTTCCAATGCCGAAATGCCAAACGCGTTTCGGACATCCGTGTGTCCTTGATCACAGGCTCAGCAGTAAAGGAAACAACAGCCATGATATGGTCCATCATTTAAATACTGCAAGTCCCTCCCCAATGGGCGTCGGCAATATTGCCTACTGGTATTTGTGGTTCCATTAAATATCAAAGCCCAAGTAGGTGCTGCTGTGCAATACCGAAAGTCTCTTACCCCAGTGGGTGAATCCTGATTTGGAATAACTGCCCCTGCGCCCTTGTCTTCACGCAATAATGGCCTCCTCATTCCTTCAAGCCCCCGTGATTACGAGCGCTGTGGAGCCGCCATGCTCCGGCAGCGGGGCGCCTTTGCGGCAGACTAGCCGCTTAACATCGGTTCATCAAGGTTGCCCTCAAATAAAGACGCCGCACATGAGGAGTTAACACCCTTTTATTGCGTACAGCAGCAGAGGCAGCATACCACCACAATTCTCATTTTCTAATGCCGAAATGCCAGACGAGTTTCGGACATCCGTGTGTCCTTGATCACAGGCTCAGCAGTAAAGGAAACAACATCCATGATATGGTCCATCAGTTAAATACTGCAAGTCCCGCCCCAATGGGCGTCGGCAAAATTGCCTACTGGTACTTGTGGTTCCATTGAATATCAAAGCCCAAGTGGGTGCTGCTGTGCAATACCAAAAGTCTCTTACCCCAGTGGGTGAATCCTGATTTGGAATAACTGCCCCTGCGCCCTTGTCTTCACGCAATAATGGCCTCCTCATTCCTTCAAACGCCCGTGATTACGAGCGCTGTGGAGCCGCCATGCTCCGGCAGCGGGGCACCTTTGCGCCCGGACTAGCTGCTTAGCATCGGTTCATCAAGGTTGCCCTCAAATAAAGACGCCGCACATGAGGAGTTAACACCCTTTTATTGCGGACAGCAGCAGAGGCAGCATACCACCACGATTCTCATCTTCCAATGCCGAAATGCCAGACGCGTTTCGGACATCCGTGTGTCCTTGATCACAGGCTCAGCAGTAAAGGAAACAACAGCCATGATATGGTCCATCAGTTAAATACTGGAATTCCCGCCCCAATGGGCGTCGGCAAAATTGCCTACTGGTACTTGTGGTTCCATTAAATATCAAAGCCCAAGTGGGTGCTGCTGTGCAATACCAAAAGTCTCTTACCCCAGTGGGTGAATCCTGATATGGAATAACTGCCCCTGCGCCCTTGTCTTCACGCAATAATGGCCTCCTCGTTCCTTCAAACGCCCGTGATTACGAGTGCTGTGGAGCCGCCATGCTCCGGCAGCGGGGCGCCTTTGCGGCAGACTAGCCGCTTAACATCGGTTCATCAAGGTTGCCCTCAAATAAAGACGCCGCACATGAGGAGTTAACACCCTTTTATTGCGTACAGCAGCAGAGGCAGCATACCACCACAATTCTCATTTTCCAATGCCGAAATGCCAGACGAGTTTCGGACATCCGTGTGTCCTTGATCACAGGCTCAGCAGTAAAGGAAACAACATCCATGATATGGTCCATCAATTAAATACTGCAAGTCCCGCCCCAATGTGCGTCGGCAAAATTGCCTACTGGTACTTGTGGTTCCATTGAATATCAAAGCCCAAGTGGGTGCTGCTGTGCAATACCAAAAGTCTCTTACCCCAGTGGGTGAATCCTGATTTGGAATAACTGCCCCTGCGCCCTTGTCTTCACGCAATAATGGCCTCCTCATTCCTTCAAACGCCCGTGATTACGAGCGCTGTGGAGCCGCCATGCTCCGGCAGCGGGGCACCTTTGCGCCCGGACTAGCTGCTTAGCATCGGTTCATCAAGGTTGCCCTCAAATAAAGACGCCGCACATGAGGAGTTAACACCCTTTTATTGCGGACAGCAGCAGAGGCAGCATACCACCACGATTCTCATCTTCCAATGCCGAAATGCCAGACGCGTATCGGACATCCGTGTGTCCTTGATCACAGGCTCAGCAGTAAAGGAAACAACAGCCATGATATGGTCCATCGGTTAAATACTGCAAGTTCCGCCCCAATGGGCGTCGGTAAAATTGCCTACTGGTACTTGTGGTTCCATTAAATATCAAAGGCCAAGTGGGTGCTGCTGTGCAATACCAAAAGTCTCTTACCCCAGTGGGTGAATACTGATTTGGAATAACTGCCCCTGCGCCCTTGTCTTCACGGAATAATGGCCTCCTCATTCCTTCAAACGCCCGTGATTACGAGCGCTGTGGAGCCGCCATGCTCCGGCAGCAGGGGGGGCCTTTGCGGCCGGACTAGCCAGTTAACATCGGTTCATCAAGGTTACTCTCAAATAAAGACGCCGCACATGAGCAGTTAACACCCTTTTATTGCGGACAGCAGGAGAGGCAGCGTACCACTACGATTCTAATCTTCCAATGCCGAAATGGCAGATGCGTTTCGGACATCCTTGTGTCCTTGATCACAGGCTCAGCAGGAAAGGAAACAACAGCCATGATATGGTCCATCAGTTAAATACTGCAAGTCCCACGCCAATGGGCTTCGGCAAAATTGCCTACTGGTACTTGTGGTTCCATTAAATATCAAAGCCCAAGTGGGTGCTGCTGTGCAATACCGAAAGTCTCTTACCCCAGTGGGTGAATCCTGATTTGGAATAACTGCCCCTGCGCCCTTGTCTTCACGCAATAATTGCCTCCTCATTCCTTCAAGCGCCCGTGATTACGAGCGCTGTGGAGCAGCCATGCTCCTGCAGCGGGGCGCCTTTGCGGCCGGACTAGCCGCTAAACATCGGTTCATCAAGGTTGCCCTCAAATAAAGACGCCGCACACGAGGAGTTAAAACCCTTTTATTGCGGATAGCAGCAGAGGCAGCATACCACCACAATTCTCATCTTCCAATGCCGAAATGCCAGACGCGTTTCGGACATCCGTGTGTCCTTGATCACAGGCTCAGCAGTAAAGGAAACAACAGCCATGATATGGTCCATCAGTTAAATACTGGAAGTCCCGCCCCAATGGGCGTCACCAAAATTGCCTACTGGTACTTGTGGTTCCATTAAATATCAAAGCCCAAGTGGGTACTGCTGTGCAATACCAAAAGTCTCTTACCCCAGTGGGTGAATCCTGATTTTGAATAACTGCCCCTGCGCCCTTGTCTTCACGCAATAATGGCCTCCTCATTCCTTCAAACGCCCGTGATTATGAGCGCTGTGGAGCCGCCATGCTCCGGCAGCGGGGCGCCTTTGCGGCCGGACTAGCCGCTTAACATCGGTTCATCAAGGTTGCCCTCAAATAAAGATGCCGCACATGAGGAGTTAACACCCTTTTATTGCGGACAGCAGCAGAGGCAGCATAACACCACGATTCTCATCTTCCAATGCCAAAATGCGAGACGCGTTTCGGACATCCGTGTGTCCTTGATCACAGGCTCAGCAGTAAAGGAAACAACAGCCATGATATGGTCCATCAGTTAAACACTGCAAGTCCCGCCCCAATGGGCCTCGGCAAAATTGCCTACTGGTACTTGTGGTTCCATTAAATATCAAAGCCCAAGTGGGTGCTGCTGTGCAATGCTGAAAGTCTCTTACCCCAGTGGGTGAATCCTGATTTGGAATAACTGCCCCTGCGCCCTTGTCTTCACGCAATAATGGCCTCCTCATTCCTTCAAACACCCGTGATTCCGAGCGCTGTGGAGCCGCCATGCTCCGGCAGCGGGTCGCCTTTGCGGCAGACTAGCCGCTTAACATCGGTTCATCAAGGTTGCCCTCAAATAAAGACGCCGCACATGAGGAGTTAAAACCCTTTTATTGCGGACAGCAGCAGAGGTAGCATACCACCACAATTCTCATTTTCCAACGCCGAAATGCCAGACTCTTTTCGGACATCCGTGTGTACTTGATCACAGGTTCAGCAGTAAAGGAAACAAAAGCCATGATATGGTCCATCAGTTAAATACTGCAAGTCCCGCCCCAATGGGCGTCGGCAAAATTGCCTACTGGTACTTGTGGTTTCATTAAATATCAAAGCCCAAGTGGGTGCTGCTGTGCAATAGCAAAAGTCTCTTACCCCAGTGGGTGAATCCGGATTTGGAATAACTGCCCCTGCGCCCTTGTCTTCACACAATAATGGCCTCCTCATTCCTTCAAACGCCTGTGATTACGAGCGCTGTGGAGCCGCCATGCTCCGGGAGCAGGGGGGGCGTTTGCGGCCACACTAGCCGCTTAACATCGGTTCATCAAGGTTGCCATCAAATAAAGACGCCGCACATGAGGAGTTAACACCCTTTTATTGCGGGCAGCAGAGGCAGCATACACCACGATTCTCATCTGCCAATGCCGAAATGCCAGACGCTTTTCGGACATTTGTGTGTCCTTGATCACAGGCTCAGTAATAAAGGAAACAACAGCCATGATATGGTCCATCAGTTAAATACCGCAAATCCCGCCCCAATGGGCCTCGGCAAAATTGTCTACTGGTACTTGTGGTTCCATTAAATATCAAAGCCCAAGTGGGTGCTGCTGTGCAATACCAAAAGTCTCTTACCCCAGTGGGTGAATCCTGATTTGGAATAACTGCCCCTGCGCCCTTGTCTTCACGTAATAATGGCCTCCTCACTCCTTCAAACGCCTGTGATTACGAGCGCTGTGGAGCCGCCATGCTCCGGCAGTGGGGCGCCTTTGAGTCCGGACTAGCCGCTTAACATTGGTTCATCAAGGTTGCCCTCAAATAAAGACGCCGCACATGAGGAGTTAACACCCTTTTATTGCGGACAGCAGCAGAGGCAGCATTCCACCAGGATTCTCATCTTCCAATGCCAAAATGCCAGACGCGTTTCGGACATCCGTGTGTCCTTGATCACAGGCTCAGCAGTAAAGGAATCAACAGCCATGATATGGTCCATCAGTTAAATACTGCAAGTCCCGCCCCAATGGGCATCGGCAAAATTGCCTACTGGTACTTGTGGTTCCATTAAATATCAAAGCCCAAGTGGGTGCTGCTGTGCAATACCAAAAGTCTCTTACCCCTGTGGGTGAATCCTGATTTGGAATAACTGCCCCTGCGCCCTTGTCTTCACGCAATAATGGCCTCCTCATTCCTTCAAACGACCGTGATTATGAGCGCTGTGGAGCCGCCATGCTCCGGCAGCGGGCACCTTTGCGCCGGACTGGCCACTTAACATAGGTTGATCAAGGTTGCCCTCAAATAAAGATGCTGCACATGAGGAGTTAACACCCTTTTATTGCGGACAGCAGCAGAGGCAGCATAACACCACGATTCTCATCTTCCAATGCCAAAATGCGAGACGCGTTTCGGACATCCGTGTGTCCTTGATCACAGGCCCAGCAGTAAAGGAAACAACAGCCATGATATGGTCCATCAGTTAAATACTGCAAGTCCCGCCCCAATGGGCCTCGGCAAAATTGCCTACTGGTACTTGTGGTTCCATTAAATATCAAAGCCCAAGTGGGTGCTGCTGTGCAATGCTGAAAGTATCTTACCGCAGTGGGTGAATCCTGATTTGGAATAACTGCCCGTGCGCCCTTGTCTTCACGCAATAATGGCCTCCTCATTCCTTCAAACGCCCGTGATTACGAGCGCTGTGGAGCCGCCATGCTCCGGCAGCGTGTCGCCTTTGCGGCAGACTAGCCGCTTAACATCGGTTCATCAAGGTTGCCCTCAAATAAAGACGCCGCACATGAGGAGTTAAAACCCTTTTATTGCGGACAGCAGCAGAGGCAGCATACCACCACAATTCTCATCTTCCAATGCCGAAATGCCAGACGCTTTTCGGACATCCGTGTGTACTTGATCACAGGTTCAGCAGTAAAGGAAACAAGAGCCATGATATGGTCCATCAGTTAAATACTGCAAGTCCCGCCCCAATGGGCGTCGGCAAAATTGCCTACTGGTACTTGTGGTTTTATTAAATATCAAAGCCCAAGTGGGTGCTGCTGTGCATTACCAAAAGTCTCTTACCCCAGTGGGTGAATCCTGATTTGGAATAACTGCCCCTGCGCCCTTCTCTTCACGCAATAATGGCCTCCTCATTGCTTCAAGCGCCCGTGATTACGAGCGCTGTGGCGCAGCCATGCTCCGGCAGCGGGGCGCCTTTGCGGCCGGACTAGCCGCTTAACATCGGTTCATCAAGCTTGCCCTCAAATAAAGACGCCGCACATGAGGAGTTAACACCCTTTTATTGCGGACAACAGCAGAGGCAGCATACCACCACAATTCTCATCTTCCAATGCCGAAATGCCAGACGAGTTTCGGACATCCGTGTGTCCTTGATCATAGGCTCAGCAGTAAAGTAAACAACAGCCATGATATGGTCCATCAGTTAAATACTGCAAGTCCCGCCCCAATGGGCGTCGGCAAAATTGCCTACTGGTACTTGTGGTTCCATTAAATATCAAAGCCCAAGTGGGTGCTGCTGTGCAATACCGAAAGTCTCTTACCCCAGTGGGTGAATCCTGTTTTGGAATAACTGCCCCTGTGCCCTTGTCTTCACGCAATAATGGCCTACTCATTCCTTCAAGCGCCCGTGATTACGAGCGCTGTGGAGCAGCCATGCTCCGGCAGCGGGCGCCTTTGCGGCCGGACTAGCCGCTAAACATCGGTTAATCAAGGTTGCCCTCAAATAAAGACGCCGCACATGAGGAGTTAAAACCCTTTTATTGCGGACAGCAGCAGAGGCAGCATACCACCACAATTCTCATCTTCCAATGTCGAAATGCCAGACGCGTTTCGGACATCCGTGTGTCCTTGATCACAGGCTCAGCAGTAAAGGAAACAACAGCCATGATATGGTCCATCAGTTAAACACTGCAAGTCCCGCCCCAATGGGCCTCGGCAAAATTGCCTATTGGTACTTGTGGTTCCATTAAATATCAAAGCCCAAGTGGGTGCTGCTGTGCAATACCGAAAGTCTCTTACCCCAGTGGGTGAATCCTGTTTTGGAATAACTGCCCCTGCGCCCTTGTCTTCACGCAATAATGGCCTACTCATTCCTTCAAGCGCCCGTGATTAGGAGCGCTGTGGGGCAGCCATGCTCCGGCAGCGGGGCGCCTTTGCGGCCGGACTAGCCGCTAAACATCGGTTCATCAAGGTTGCCCTCAAATAAAGACGCCGCACATGAGGAGTTAACACCCTTTTATTGCGGACAGCAGCAGAGGCAGCTTACCACCACAATTCTCATCTTCCAATGCCAAAATGCGAGACGCGTTTCGGACATCCGTGTGTCCTTGTTCACAGGCCCAGCAGTAAAGGAAACAACAGCCATGATATGGTCCATCAGTTAAATACTGCAAGTCCCGCCCCAATGGGCCTCGGCAAAATTGCCTACTGGTACTTGTGGTTCCATTAAATATCAAAGCCCAAGTGGGTGCTGCTGTGCAATGCTGAAAGTATCTTACCGCAGTGGGTGAATCCTGATTTGGAATAACTGCCCGTGCGCCCTTGTCTTCACGCAATAATGGCCTCCTCATTCCTTCAAACGCCCGTGATTACGAGCGCTGTGGAGCCGCCATGCTCCGGCAGCGGGTCGCCTTTGCGGCAGACTAGCCACTTAACATCGGTTCATCAAGGTTGCCCTCAAATAAAGACGCCGCAAATGAGGAGTTAACACCCTTTTATTGCGTACAGCAGCAGAGGCAGCATACCACCACAATTCTCATCTTCCAATGCCGAAATGCCAGACGAGTTTCGGACATCCGTGTGTCCTTGATCACAGGCTCAGCAGTAAAGGAAACAACATCCATGATATCGTCCATCAGTTAAATACTGCAAGTCCCGCCCCAATGGGCGTCGGCAAAATTGCCTACTGGTACTTGTGGTTCCATTGAATATCAAAGCCCAAATGGGTGCTGCTGTGCAATACCAAAAGTCTCTTACCCCAGTGGGTGAATCCTGATTTGGAATAACTGCCCCTGCGCCCTTGTCTTCACGCAATAATGGCCTCCTCATTCCTTCAAACGACCGTGATTACGAGCGCTGGGGAGTAGCCACGCTCCGGCAGCGGGGCGCCTTTGCGGCCGGACTAGCCGCTAAACATCGGTTCATCAAGGTTGCCCTCAAATAAAGACGCCGCACATGAGGAGTTAACACCCTTTTATTGCGGACAGCAGGAGAGGCAGCATACCACAACAATTCTCATCTTCCAATGCCGAAATGCCAGACGCATTTCGGACATCTGTGTGTCCTTGATCACAGGCTCAGCAGTAAAGGAAACAACAGCCATGATATGGACCATCAGTTAAATACTGCAAGTCCCTCCCCAATAAGCGTCAGCAAAATTGCCTACGGGTACTTGTGGTTCCATTAAATATCAAAGCCCAAGTGGGTGCTGCTGTGCAATAGCAAAAGTCTCTTACCCCAGTGGGTGAATCCTGATTTTGAATAACTGCCCCTGCGCCCTTATCTTCACGCAATAATGGCCTCCTCATTCCTTCAAACGCCCGTGATTATGAGCGCTGTGGAGCCGCCATGCTCCGGCAGCGGGGCGCCTTTGCGGCCGGACTAGCCGCTTAACATCGGTTCATCAAGGTTGCCCTCAAATAAAGACGCCGCACATGAGGAGTTAACACCCTTTTATTACCGACAGCAGCAGAGGCAGCATACCACCACGATTCTCATCTTCCAATGCCAAAATGCCAGAGGCGTTTCGGACATCCGTGTGTCCTTGATCACAGGCTCAGCAGTAAAGGAAACAACAGCCATGATATGGTCCATCAGTTAAATACTGCAAGTCCCGCCCCAATGGGCGTCGGCAAAATTGCCTACTGGTACTTGTGGTTTCATTAAATATCAAAGCCCAAGTGGGTGCTGCTGTGCAATACCAAAAGTCTCTTACCCCAGTGGGTGAATCCTGATTTGGAATAACTGCCCCTGCGCCCTTCTCTTCACGCAATAATGGCCTCCTCATTGCTTCAAGCGCCCGTGATTACGAGTGCTGTGGCGCAGCCATGCTCCGGCAGCGGGGCGCCTTTGCGGCCGGACTAGCCGCTTAACATCGGTTCATCAAGCTTGCCCTCAAATAAAAACGCCGCACATGAGGAGTTAACACCCTTTTATTGCGGACAACAGCAGAGGCAGCATACCACCACAATTCTCATCTTCCAATGCCGAAATGCCAGACGAGTTTTGGACATCCGTGTGTCCTTGATCATAGGCTCAGCAGTAAAGTAAACAACAGCCATGATATGGTCCATCAGTTAAATACTGCAAGTCCCGCCCCAATGGGCGTCGGCAAAATTGCCTACTGGTAGTTGTGGTTCCATTAAATATCAAGGCCCAAGTGGGTGCTGCTGTGCAATACCGAAAGTCTCTTACCCCAGTGGGTGAATCCTTTTTTGGAATAACTGCCCCTGCGCCCTTGTCTTCACGCTATAATGGCCTACTCATTCCTTCAAGCGCCCGTGATTACGAGCGCTGTGGGGCAGCCATGCTCCGGCAGCGGGGCGCCTTTGCGGCCGGACTAGCCGCTAAACATCGGTTCATCAAGGTTGCCCTCAAATAAAGACGCCGCACATGAGGAGTTAACACCCTTTTATTGCGGACAGCAGCAGAGGCAGCTTACCACCACAATTCTCATCTTCCAATGCCGAAATGCCAAACGCGTTTCGGACATCCGTGTGTCCTTGATCACAGGCTCAGCAGTAAAGGAAACAACAGCCATGATATGGTCCATCAGTTAAATACTGCAAGTCCCGCCCCAATGGGCGTCGGCAAAATTGCCTACTGGTATTTGTGGTTCCATTAAATATCAAAGCCCAAGTAGGTGCTGCTGTGCAATACCGAAAGTCTCTTACCCCAGTGGGTGAAACCTGATTTGGAATAACTGCCCCTGCGCCCTTGTCTTCACGCAATAATGGCCTCCTCATTCCCTCAAGCCCCCGTGATTACGAGCGCTGTGGAGCAGCCATGCTCCGGCAGCGGGGCGCCTTTGCGGCCGGACTAGCCGCTAAACATCGGTTCATCAAGGTTGCCCTCAAATAAAGACGCCGCACATGAGGAGTTAACACCCTTTTATTGCGGACAGCAGCAGAGGCAGCATACCACCACAATTCTCATCTTCCAATGCCGAAATGCCAGACGAGTTTCGGACATCCGTGTGTCCTTGATCACAGGCTCAGCAGTAAAGGAAACAACAGCCATGATATGGTCCATCAGTTAAATACTGGAAGTCCCGCCCCAATGGGCGTCACCAAAATTGCCTACTGGTACTTGTGGTTCCATTAAATATCAAAGCCTAAGTGGGTGCTGCTGTGCAATACCAAAAGTCTCTTACCCCAGTGGGTGAATCCTGATTTTGAATAACTGCCCCTGCGCCCTTGTCTTCACGCAATAATGGCCTCCTCATTCCTTCAAACGCCCGTGATTATGAGCGCTGTGGAGCCGCCATGCTCCGGCAGCGGGGCGCCTTTGCGGCCGGACTAGCCGCTTAACATCGGTTCATCAAGGTTGCCCTCAAATAAAGATGCCGCACATGAGGAGTTAACACCCTTTTATTGCGGACAGCAGCAGAGGCAGCATAACACCACGATTCTCATCTTCCAATGCCAAAATGCGAGACGCGTTTCGGACATCCGTGTGTCCTTGATCACAGGCTCAGCAGGAAAGGAAACAACAGCCATGATATGGTCCATCAGTTAAACACTGCAAGTCCCGCCCCAATGGGCCTCGGCAAAATTGCCTACTGGTACTTGTGGTTCCATTAAATATCAAAGCCCAAGTGGGTGCTGCTGTGCAATGCTGAAAGTCTCTTACCCCAGTGGGTGAATCCTGATTTGGAATAACTGCCCCTGCGCCCTTGTCTTCACGCAATAATGGCCTCCTCATTCCTTCAAACGCCCGTGATTACGAGCGCTGTGGAGCCGCCATGCTCCGGCAGCGGGTCGCCTTTGCGGCAGACTAGCCGCTTAACATCGGTTCATCAAGGTTGCCCTCAAATAAAGACGCCGCACATGAGGAGTTAAAACCCTTTTATTGCGGACAGCAGCAGAGGCAGCATACCACCACAATTCTCATTTTCCAACGCCGAAATGCCAGACTCTTTTCGGACATCCGTGTGTACTTGATCACAGGTTCAGCAGTAAAGGAAACAAAAGCCATGATATGGTCCATCAGTTAAATACTGC
Source organism: Calotriton arnoldi (assembly GCA_963921515.1). Classification (NCBI taxonomy): domain Eukaryota; kingdom Metazoa; phylum Chordata; class Amphibia; order Caudata; family Salamandridae; genus Calotriton; species Calotriton arnoldi. The sequence goes on from CAWUFW010000061.1 coordinate 5,089,317, forward strand.
AAGTCCCGCCCCAATGGGCGTCGGCAAAATTGCCTACTGGTACTTGTGGTTTCATTAAATATCAAAGCCCAAGTGGGTGCTGCTGTGCAATACCAAAAGTCTCTTACCCCAGTGGGTGAATCCTGATTTGGAATAACTGCCCCTGCGCCCTTCTCTTCACGCAATAATGGCCTCCTCATTGCTTCAAGCGCCCGTGATTACGAGTGCTGTGGCGCAGCCATGCTCCGGCAGCGGGGCGCCTTTGCGGCCGGACTAGCCGCTTAACATCGGTTCATCAAGCTTGCCCTCAAATAAAGACGCCGCACATGAGGAGTTAACACCCTTTTATTGCGGACAACAGCAGAGGCAGCATACCACCACAATTCTCATCTTCCAATGCCGAAATGCCAGACGAGTTTCGGACATCCGTGTGTCCTTGATCATAGGCTCAGCAGTAAAGTAAACAACAGCCATGATATGGTCCATCAGTTAAATACTGCAAGTCCCGCCCCAATGGGCGTCGGCAAAATTGCCTACTGGTACTTGTGGTTCCATTAAATATCAAAGCCCAAGTGGGTGCTGCTGTGCAATACCGAAAGTCTCTTACCCCAGTGGGTGAATCCTGATTTGGAATAACTGCCCCTGCGCCCTTGTCTTCACGAAATAATGGCCTACTCATTCCTTCAAGCGCCCGTGATTACGAGCGCTGTGGGGCAGCCATGCTCCGGCAGCGGGGCGCCTTTGCGGCCGGACTAGCCGCTAAACATCGGTTCATCAAGGTTGCCCTCAAATAAAGACGCCGCACATGAGGAGTTAACACCCTTTTATTGCGGACAGCAGCAGAGGCAGCTTACCACCACAATTCTCATCTTCCAATGCCGAAATGCCAAACGCGTTTCGGACATCCGTGTGTCCTTGATCACAGGCTCAGCAGTAAAGGAAACAACAGCCATGATATGGTCCATCAGTTAAATACTGCAAGTCCCGCCCCAATGGGCGTCGGCAAAATTGCCTACTGGTATTTGTGGTTCCATTAAATATCAAAGCCCAAGTAGGTGCTGCTGTGCAATACCGAAAGTCTCTTACCCCAGTGGGTGAATCCTGATTTGGAATAACTGCCCCTGCGCCCTTGTCTTCACGCAATAATGGCCTCCTCATTCCTTCAAACTCCCCTGATTATGAGCGCTGTGGAGCCGCCATGCTCCGGCAGCGGGGCGCCTTTGCGGCCGGACTAGCCGCTTAACATCGGTTCATCAAGGTTGCCCTCAAATAAAGATGCCGCACATGAGGAGTTAACACCCTTTTATTGCGGACAGCAGCAGAGGCAGCATAACACCACGATTCTCATCTTCCAATGCCAAAATGCGAGACGCGTTTCGGACATCCGTGTGTCCTTGATCACAGGCTCAGCAGTAAAGGAAACAACAGCCATGATATGGTCCATCAGTTAAACACTGCAAGTCCCGCCCCAATGGGCCTCGGCAAAATTGCCTACTGGTACTTCTGGTTCCATTAAATATCAAAGCCCAAGTGGGTGCTGCTGTGCAATAGCAAAAGTCTCTTACCCCAGTGGGTGAATCCGGATTTGGAATAACTGCCCCTGCGCCCTTGTCTTCACGCAATAATGGCCTCCTCATTCCTTCAAACGCCTGTGATTACGAGCGCTGTGGAGCCGCCATGCTCCGGGAGCAGGGGGCGTTTGCGGCCACACTAGCCGCTTAACATCGGTTCATCAAGGTTGCCCTCAAATAAAGACGCAGCACATGAGGAGTTAACACCCTTTTATTGCGGACAGCAGCAGAGGCAGCATACACCACGATTCTCATCTGCCAATGCTGAAATGCCAGACGCGTTTCGGACATTTGTGTGTCCTTGATCACAGGCTCAGTAATAAAGGAAACAACAGCCATGATATGGTCCATCAGTTAAATACCGCAAATCCCGCCCCAATGGGCCTCGGCAAAATTGTCTACTGGTACTTGTGGTTCCATTAAATATCAAAGCCCAAGTGGGTGCTGCTGTGCAATACCAAAAGTCTCTTACCCCAGTGGGTGAATCCTGATTTGGAATAACTGCCCCTGCGCCCTTGTCTTCACGTAATAATGGCCTCCTCACTCCTTCAAACGCCTGTGATTACGAGCGCTGTGGAGCCGCCATGCTCCGGCAGTGGGGCGCCTTTGAGTCCGGACTAGCCGCTTAACATTGGTTCATCAAGGTTGCCCTCAAATAAAGACGCCGCACATGAGGAGTTAACACCCTTTTATTGCGGACAGCAGCAGAGGCAGCATTCCACCAGGATTCTCATCTTCCAATGCCAAAATGCCAGACGCGTTTCGGACATCCGTGTGTCCTTGATCACAGGCTCAGCAGTAAAGGAATCAACAGCCATGATATGGTCCATCAGTTAAATAATGCAAGTCCCGCCCCAATGGGCATCGGCAAAATTGCCTACTGGTACTTGTGGTTCCATTAAATATCAAAGCCCAAGTGGGTGCTGCTGTGCAATGCTGAAAGTATCTTACCGCAGTGGGTGAATCCTGATTTGGAATAACTGCCCATGCGCCCTTGTCTTCACGCAATAATGGCCTCCTCATTCCTTCAAACGCCCGTGATTACGAGCGCTGTGGAGCCGCCATGCTCCGGCAGCGGGTCGCCTTTGCGGCAGACTAGCCGCTTAACATCGGTTCATCAAGGTTGCCCTCAAATAAAGACGCCGCACATGAGGAGTTCAAACCCTTTTATTGCGGACAGCAGCAGAGGCAGCATACCACCACAATTCTCATCTTCCAATGCCGAAATGCTAGACGCTTTTCGGACATCCGTGTGTACTTGATCACAGGTTCAGCAGTAAAGGAAACAAGAGCCATGATATGGTCCATCAGTTAAATACTGCAAGTCCCGCCCCAATGGGCGTCGGCAAAATTGCCTACTGGTACTTGTGGTTTCATTAAATATCAAAGCCCAAGTGGGTGCTGCTGTGCAATACCAAAAGTCTCTTACCCCAGTAGGTGAATCCTGATTTGGAATAACTGCCCCTGCGCCCTTCTCTTCACGCAATAATGGCCTCCTCATTGCTTCAAGCGCCCGTGATTACGAGCGCTGTGGCGCAGCCATGCTCCGGCAGCGGGGCGCCTTTGCGGCCGGACTAGCCGCTTATGGTTCATCAAGCTTGCCCTCAAATAAAGACGCCGCACATGAGGAGTTAACACCCTTTTATTGCGGACAACAGCAGAGGCAGCATACCACCACAATTCTCATCTTCCAATGCCGAAATGCCAGACGAGTTTCGGACATCCGTGTGTCCTTGATCATAGGCTCAGCAGTAAAGTAAACAACAGCCATGATATGGTCCATCAGTTAAATACTGCAAGTCCCGCCCCAATGGGCGTCGGCAAAATTGCCTACTGGTACTTGTGGTTCCATTAAATATCAAAGCCCAAGTGGGTGCTGCTGTGCAATACCGAAAGTCTCTTACCCCAGTGGGTGAATCCTGTTTTGGAATAACTGCCCCTGCGCCCTTGTCTTCACGCAATAATGGCCTACTCATTCCTTCAAGCGCCCGTGATTAGGAGCGCTGTGGGGCAGCCATGCTCCGGCAGCGGGGCGCCTTTGCGGCCGGACTAGCCGCTAAACATCGGTTCATCAAGGTTGCCCTCAAATAAAGACGCCGCACATGAGGAGTTAACACCCTTTTATTGCGGACAGCAGCAGAGGCAGCTTACCACCACAATTCTCATCTTCCAATGCCGAAATGCCAAACGCGTTTCGGACATCCGTGTGTCCTTGATCACAGGCTCAGCAGTAAAGGAATCAACAGCCATGATATGGTCCATCAGTTAAATACTGCAAGTCCCGCCCCAATGGGCCTCGGCAAAATTGCCTACTGGTACTTGTGGTTCCATTAAATATCAAAGTCCAAGTGGGTGCTGCTGTGCAATGCTGAAAGTATCTTACCGCAGTGGGTGAATCCTGATTTGGAATAACTGCCCATGCGCCCTTGTCTTCACGCAATAATGGCCTCCTCATTCCTTCAAACGCCCGTGATTACGAGCGCTGTGGAGCCGCCATGCTCCGGCAGCGGGTCGCCTTTGCGGCAGACTAGCTGCTTAACATCGGTTCATCAAGGTTGCCCTCAAATAAAGACGCCGCAAATGAGGAGTTAACACCCTTTTATTGCGTACAGCAGCAGAGGCAGCATACCACCACAATTCTCATCTTCCAATGCCGAAATGCCAGACGAGTTTCGGACATCCGTGTGTCCTTGATCACAGGCTCAGCAGTAAAGGAAACAACATCCATGATATGGTCCATCAGTTAAATACTGCAAGTCCCGCCCCAATGGGCGTCGGCAAAATTGCCTACTGGTACTTGTGGTTCCATTGAATATCAAAGCCCAAGTGGGTGCTGCTGTGCAATACCAAAAGTCTCTTACCCCAGTGGGTGAATCCTGATTTGGAATAACTGCCCCTGCGCCCTTGTCTTCACGCAATAATGGCCTCCTCATTCCTTCAAACGACCGTGATTACGAGCGCTGTGGAGCCGCCATGCTCCGGCAGAGGGGTGCTTTTGCAGCCGGACTAGCCGCATAACATCGGTTCATTAAGGTTGCCCTCAAATAAAGATGCCGCACATGAGGAGTTAACACCCTTTTATTGCAGACAACAGCAGAGGCAGCATACCACCACGATTCTCATCTTCCAATGCCGAAATGCCAGACGCGTTTTGGACATCCGTGTGTCCTTGATCACAGGCTCAGCAGTAAAGGAAACAACAGCCATGATATGGTCCATCAGTTAAATACTGCAAGTTCCGCCCCAATGGGTGTCGGTAAAATTGCCTACTGGTACTTGTGGTTCCATTAAATATCAAAGCCCAAGTGGGTGCTGCTGTGCAATACCAAAAGTCTCTTACCCCAGTGGGTGAATACTGATTTGGAATAACTGCCCCTGCGCCCTTGTCTTCACGCAATAATGGCCTCCTCATTCCTTCAAACGCCCGTGATTACGAGTGCTGTGGATCCGCCATGCTCCGGCAGCAGGGGGCCCTTTGCGGCCCAACTAGCCGCTTAACATCGGTTCATCAATGTTGCACTCAAATAAAGACGCCGCACATGAGGAGTTAACACCCTTTTATTGCGGACAGCAGCAGAGGCAGCATACCACCACGATTCTCATCTTCCAATGCCCAAATGCCAGACGCGTTTCAGACATCCGTGTGTCCTTGATCACAGGCTCAGCAGTAAAGGAAACAACATCCATGATATGGTCCATCAGTTAAATACTGCAAGTCCCGCCCCAATGGGCGTCGGCAAAATTGCCTATTGGTACTTGTGGTTCCATTGAATATCAAAGCCCAAGTGGGTGCTGCTGTGCAATACCAAAAGTCTCTTACCCCAGTGGGTGAATCCTGATTTGGAATAACTGCCCCTGCGCCCTTGTCTTCACGCAATAATGGCCTCCTCATTCCTTCAAACGACCGTGATTACGAGCTCTGTGGAGCCGCCATGCTCCGGCAGAGGGGTGCCTTTGCAGCCGGACTAGCCGCTTAACATCGGTTCATTAAGGTTGCCCTCAAATAAAGATGCCGCACATGAGGAGTTAACACCCTTTTATTGCGGACAACAGCAGAGGCAGCATACCACCACGATTCTCATCTTCCAATGCCGAAATGCCAGACGCGTTTCGGACATCCGTGTGTCCTTGATCACAGGCTCAGCAGCAAAGGAAACAACAGCCATGATATGGTCCATCAGTTAAATACTGCAAGTTCCGCCCCAATGGGCGTCGGTAAAATTGCCTACTGGTACTTGTGGTTCCATTAAATATCAAAGCCCAAGTGGGTGCTGCTGTGCAATACCAAAAGTCTCTTACCCCAGTGGGTAAATACTGATTTGGAATAACTGCCCCTGCGCCCTTGTCTTCACGCAATAATGGCCTCCTCATTCCTTCAAACGCCCGTGATTACGAGCGCTGTGGAGCCGCCATGCTCCGGCAGCAGGGGGCCCTTTGCGGCCCAACTAGCCTCTTAACATCGGTTCATCAATGTTGCACTCAAATAAAGACGCCGCACATGAGGAGTTAACACCCTTTTATTGCGGACAGCAGCAGAGGCAGCATACCACCACGATTCTCATCTTCCAATGCCGAAATGCCAGACGCGTTTCAGACATCCGTGTGTCCTTGATCACAGGCTCAGCAGTAAAGGAATCAACAGCCATGATATGGTCCATCAGTTAAATACTGCAATTCCCTCCCCAATGGGCGTCGGCAAAATTGCCTACTGGTACTTGTGGTTCCATTAAATATCAAAGCCCAAGTGGGTGCTGCTGTGCAATACCAAAAGTCTTTTACCCGAGTGGGTGAATGCTGATTTGGAATAACTGCCCCTGCGCCCTTGTCTTCACGCAATAATGGCCTCCTCATTCCTTCAAACGCCCACGATTACGAGCGCTGTGGAGCCGCCATGCTCCGGCAGCAGGGGGGGCCTTTGCGGCCGGACTAGCCACTTAACATCGGTTCATCAAGGTTGCTCTCAAATAAAGACGCGGCACACGAGGAGTTAACACCCTTTTATTGCGGACAGCAGCAGAGGCAGCGTACCACTACGATTCTAATCTTCCAATGCCGAAATGCCAGATGCGTTTCGGACATCCTTGTGCCCTTGATCACAGGCTCAGCAGTAAAGGAAACAACAGCCATGATATGGTCCATCAGTTAAATACTGCAAGTCCCGCGCCAATGGGCGTCGGCAAAATTGCCTACTGGTACTTGTGGTTCCATTAAATATCAAAGCCCAAGTGGGTGCTGCTGTTGAATACCGAAAGTCTCTTACCCCAGTGGGTGAATCCTGATTTGGAATAACTGCCCCTGCGCCCTTGTCTTCACGCAATAATGGCCTCCTAATTCCTTCAAGCGCCCGTGATTACGAGCGCTGTGGCGCAGCCATGCTCCGGCAGCGGGGCGCCTTTGCGGCCGGACTAGCCCCTAAACATCGGTTCATCAAGGTTGCCCTCAAATAAAGAGGCCGCACATGAGGAGTTAACACCCTTTTATTGCGGACAGCAGCAGAGGCAGCTTACCACCACAATTCTCATCTTCCAATGCCGAAATGCCAAACGCGTTTCGGACATCCGTGTGTCCTTGATCACAGGCTCAGCAGTAAAGGAAACAACAGCCATGATATGGTCCATCAGATAAATACTGCAAGTCCCGCCCCAATGGGCGTCGGCAAAAATGCCTACTGGTACTTTTGGTTCCATTAAATATCAAAGCCCAAGTCGGTGCTGCTGTGCAATACCGAAAGCCTCTTACCGCAGTGGGTGAATCCTGATTTGGAATAACTGCCCCTGCGCCCTTGTCTTCACGCAATAATGGCCTCCTCATTCCTTCAAGCCCCCGTGATTACGAGCGCTGTGGAGCAGCCATGCTCCGGCAGCGGGGCACCTTTGCGGCCGGACTAGCCGCTAAACATCGGTTCATCAAGGTTGCCCTCAAATAAAGACGCCGCACATGAGGAGTTAACACCCTTTTATTGCGGACAGCAGCAGAGGCAGCATACCACCACAATTCTCATCTTCCAATGCCGAAAACCAAGACGCGTTTCGGACATCCGTGTGTCCTTGATCACAGGCTCAGCAGTAAAGGAAACAACAGCCATGATATGGTCCATCAGTTAAATACTGGAAGTCCCGCCCCAATGGGCGTCGGCAAAATTGCCTACTGGTACTTGTGGTTCCATTAAATATCAAAGCCCAAGTGGGTGCTGCTGTGCAATACCAAAAGTCTCTTACCCCAGTGGGTGAATCCTGATTTTGAATAACTGCCCCTGCGCCCTTGTCTTCACGCAATAATGGCCTCCTCATTCCTTCAAACGCCTGTGATTATGAGCGCTGTGGAGCCACCATGCTCCGGCAGCGGGGCGCCTTTGCGGCCGGACTAGCCGCTTAACATCGGTTCATCAAGCTTGCCCTCAAATAAAGACGCCGCACATGAGGAGTTAACACCCTTTTATTGCGGACAACAGCAGAGGCAGCATACCACCACAATTCTCATCTTCCAATGCCGAAATGCCAGACGAGTTTCGGACATCCGTGTGTCCTTGATCATAGGCTCAGCAGTAAAGTAAACAACAGCCATGATATGGTCCATCAGTTAAATACTGCAAGTCCCGCCCCAATGGGCGTCGGCAAAATTGCCTACTGGTACTTGTGGTTCCATTAAATATCAAAGCCCAAGTGGGTGCTGCTGTGCAATACCGAAAGTCTCTTACCCCAGTGGGTGAATCCTGTTTTGGAATAACTGCCCCTGTGCCCTTGTCTTCACGCAATAATGGCCTACTCATTCCTTCAAGCGCCCGTGATTACGAGCGCTGTGGAGCAGCCATGCTCCGGCAGCGGGGCGCCTTTGCGGCCGGACTAGCCGCTAAACATCGGTTAATCAAGGTTGCCCTCAAATAAAGACGCCGCACATGAGGAGTTAAAACCCTTTTATTGCGGACAGCAGCAGAGGCAGCATACCACCACAATTCTCATCTTCCAATGTCGAAATGCCAGACGCGTTTCGGACATCCGTGTGTCCTTGATCACAGGCTCAGCAGTAAAGGAAACAACAGCCATGATATGGTCCATCAGTTAAACACTGCAAGTCCCGCCCCAATGGGCCTCGGCAAAATTGCCTATTGGTACTTGTGGTTCCATTAAATATCAAAGCCCAAGTGGGTGCTGCTGTGCAATACCGAAAGTCTCTTACCCCAGTGGGTGAATCCTGTTTTGGAATAACTGCCCCTGCGCCCTTGTCTTCACGCAATAATGGCCTACTCATTCCTTCAAGCGCCCGTGATTAGGAGCGCTGTGGGGCAGCCATGCTCCGGCAGCGGGGCGCCTTTGCGGCCGGACTAGCCGCTAAACATCGGTTCATCAAGGTTGCCCTCAAATAAAGACGCCGCACATGAGGAGTTAACACCCTTTTATTGCGGACAGCAGCAGAGGCAGCTTACCACCACAATTCTCATCTTCCAATGCCAAAATGCGAGACGCGTTTCGGACATCCGTGTGTCCTTGTTCACAGGCCCAGCAGTAAAGGAAACAACAGCCATGATATGGTCCATCAGTTAAATACTGCAAGTCCCGCCCCAATGGGCCTCGGCAAAATTGCCTACTGGTACTTGTGGTTCCATTAAATATCAAAGCCCAAGTGGGTGCTGCTGTGCAATGCTGAAAGTATCTTACCGCAGTGGGTGAATCCTGATTTGGAATAACTGCCCGTGCGCCCTTGTCTTCACGCAATAATGGCCTCCTCATTCCTTCAAACGCCCGTGATTACGAGCGCTGTGGAGCCGCCATGCTCCGGCAGCGGGTCGCCTTTGCGGCAGACTAGCCACTTAACATCGGTTCATCAAGGTTGCCCTCAAATAAAGACGCCGCAAATGAGGAGTTAACACCCTTTTATTGCGTACAGCAGCAGAGGCAGCATACCACCACAATTCTCATCTTCCAATGCCGAAATGCCAGACGAGTTTCGGACATCCGTGTGTCCTTGATCACAGGCTCAGCAGTAAAGGAAACAACATCCATGATATGGTCCATCAGTTAAATACTGCAAGTCCCGCCCCAATGGGCGTCGGCAAAATTGCCTACTGGTACTTGTGGTTCCATTGAATATCAAAGCCCAAATGGGTGCTGCTGTGCAATACCAAAAGTCTCTTACCCCAGTGGGTGAATCCTGATTTGGAATAACTGCCCTGCGCCCTTGTCTTCACGCAATAATGGCCTCCTCATTCCTTCAAACGACCGTGATTACGAGCGCTGGGGAGTAGCCACGCTCCGGCAGCGGGGCGCCTTTGCGGCCGGACTAGCCGCTAAACATCGGTTCATCAAGGTTGCCCTCAAATAAAGACGCCGCACATGAGGAGTTAACACCCTTTTATTGCGGACAGCAGGAGAGGCAGCATACCACCACAATTCTCATCTTCCAATGCCGAAATGCCAGACGCGTTTCGGACATCCGTGTGTCCTTGATCACAGGCTCAGCAGTAAAGGAAACAACAGCCATGATATGGTCCATCAGTTAAATACTGCAAGTCCCTCCCCAATAAGCGTCAGCAAAATTGCCTACGGGTACTTGTGGTTCCATTAAATATCAAAGCCCAAGTGGGTGCTGCTGTGCAATAGCAAAAGTCTCTTACCCCAGTGGGTGAATCCTGATTTTGAATAACTGCCCCTGCGCCCTTATCTTCACGCAATAATGGCCTCCTCATTCCTTCAAACGCCCGTGATTATGAGCGCTGTGGAGCTGACATGCTCCGGCAGCGGGGCGCCTTTGCGGCCGGACTAGCCGCTTAACATCGGTTCATCAAGGTTGCCCTCAAATAAAGACGCCGCACATGAGGAGTTAACACCCTTTTATTACGGACAGCAGCAGAGGCAGCATACCACCACGATTCTCATCGTCCAATGCCAAAATGCCAGAGGTGTTTCGGACATCCGTGTGTCCTTGATCACAGGCTCAGCAGTAAAGGAAACAACAGCCATGATATGGCCCATCAGTTAAATACTGCAAGTCCCGCCCCAATGGGCGTCGTCAAAATTGCCTACTGGTACTTGTGGTTTCATTAAATATCAAAGCCCAAGTGGGTGCTGCTGTGCAATACCAAAAGTCTCTTACCCCAGTGGGTGAATCCTGATTTGGAATAACTGCCCCTGCGCCCTTGTCTTCACGCTATAATGGCCTACTCATTCCTTCAAGCGCCCGTGATTACGAGCGCTGTGGGGCAGCCATGCTCCGGCAGCGGGGCGCCTTTGCGGCCGGACTAGCCGCTAAACATCGGTTCATCAAGGTTGCCCTCAAATAAAGACGCCGCACATGAGGAGTTAACACCCTTTTATTGCGGACAGCAGCAGAGGCAGCTTACCACCACAATTCTCATCTTCCAATGCCGAAATGCCAAACGCGTTTCGGACATCCGTGTGTCCTTGATCACAGGCTCAGCAGTAAAGGAAACAACAGCCATGATATGGTCCATCAGTTAAATACTGCAAGTCCCGCCCCAATGGGCGTCGGCAAAATTGCCTACTGGTATTTGTGGTTCCATTAAATATCAAAGCCCAAGTAGGTGCTGCTGTGCAATACCGAAAGTCTCTTACCCCAGTGGGTGAAACCTGATTTGGAATAACTGCCCCTGCGCCCTTGTCTTCACGCAATAATGGCCTCCTCATTCCCTCAAGCCCCCGTGATTACGAGCGCTGTGGAGCAGCCATGCTCCGGCAGCGGGGCGCCTTTGCGGCCGGACTAGCCGCTAAACATCGGTTCATCAAGGTTGCCCTCAAATAAAGACGCCGCACATGAGGAGTTAAAACCCTTTTATTGCGGACAGCAGCAGAGGCAGCATACCACCACAATTCTCATCTTCCAATGCCGAAATGCCAGACGAGTTTCGGACATCCGTGTGTCCTTGATCACAGGCTCAGCAGTAAAGGAAACAACAGCCATGATATGGTCCATCAGTTAAATACTGGAAGTCCCGCCCCAATGGGCGTCACCAAAATTGCCTACTGGTACTTGTGGTTCCATTAAATATCAAAGCCTAAGTGGGTGCTGCTGTGCAATACCAAAAGTCTCTTACCCCAGTGGGTGAATCCTGATTTTGAATAACTGCCCCTGCGCCCTTGTCTTCACGCAATAATGGCCTCCTCATTCCTTCAAACGCCCGTGATTATGAGCGCTGTGGAGCCGCCATGCTCCGGCAGCGGGGCGCCTTTGCGGCCGGACTAGCCGCTTAACATCGGTTCATCAAGGTTGCCCTCAAATAAAGATGCCGCACATGAGGAGTTAACACCCTTTTATTGCGGACAGCAGCAGAGGCAGCATAACACCACGATTCTCATCTTCCAATGCCAAAATGCGAGACGCGTTTCGGACATCCGTGTGTCCTTGATCACAGGCTCAGCAGGAAAGGAAACAACAGCCATGATATGGTCCATCAGTTAAACACTGCAAGTCCCGCCCCAATGGGCCTCGGCAAAATTGCCTACTGGTACTTGTGGTTCCATTAAATATCAAAGCCCAAGTGGGTGCTGCTGTGCAATGCTGAAAGTCTCTTACCCCAGTGGGTGAATCCTGATTTGGAATAACTGCCCCTGCGCCCTTGTCTTCACGCAATAATGGCCTCCTCATTCCTTCAAACGCCCGTGATTACGAGCGCTGTGGAGCCGCCATGCTCCGGCAGCGGGTCGCCTTTGCGGCAGACTAGCCGCTTAACATCGGTTCATCAAGGTTGCCCTCAAATAAAGACGCCGCACATGAGGAGTTAAAACCCTTTTATTGCGGACAGCAGCAGAGGCAGCATACCACCACAATTCTCATTTTCCAACGCCGAAATGCCAGACTCTTTTCGGACATCCGTGTGTACTTGATCACAGGTTCAGCAGTAAAGGAAACAAAAGCCATGATATGGTCCATCAGTTAAATACTGCAAGTCCCGCCCCAATGGGCGTCGGCAAAATTGCCTACTGGTACTTGTGGTTTCATTAAATATCAAAGCCCAAGTGGGTGCTGCTGTGCAATACCAAAAGTCTCTTACCCCAGTGGGTGAATCCTGATTTGGAATAACTGCCCCTGCGCCCTTCTCTTCACGCAATAATGGCCTCCTCATTGCTTCAAGCGCCCGTGATTACGAGTGCTGTGGCGCAACCATGCTCCGGCAGCGGGGCGCCTTTGCGGCCGGACTAGCCGCTTAACATCGGTTCATCAAGCTTGCCCTCAAATAAAGACGCCGCACATGAGGAGTTAACACCCTTTTATTGCGGACAACAGCAGAGGCAGCATACCACCACAATTCTCATCTTCCAATGCCGAAATGCCAGACGAGTTTCGGACATCCGTGTGTCCTTGATCATAGGCTCAGCAGTAAAGTAAACAACAGCCATGATATGGTCCATCAGTTAAATACTGCAAGTCCCGCCCCAATGGGCGTCGGCAAAATTGCCTACTGGTACTTGTGGTTCCATTAAATATCAAAGCCCAAGTGGGTGCTGCTGTGCAATACCGAAAGTCTCTTACCCCAGTGGGTGAATCCTTTTTTGGAATAACTGCCCCTGCGCCCTTGTCTTCACGAAATAATGGCCTACTCATTCCTTCAAGCGCCCGTGATTACGAGCGCTGTGGGGCAGCCATGCTCCGGCAGCGGGGCGCCTTTGCGGCCGGACTAGCCGCTAAACATCGGTTCATCAAGGTTGCCCTCAAATAAAGACGTCGCACATGAGGAGTTAACACCCTTTTATTGCGGACAGCAGCAGAGGCAGCTTACCACCACAATTCTCATCTTCCAATGCCGAAATGCCAAACGCGTTTCGGACATCCGTGTGTCCTTGATCACAGGCTCAGCAGTAAAGGAAACAACAGCCATGATATGGTCCATCAGTTAAATACTGCAAGTCCCGCCCCAATGGGCGTCGGCAAAATTGCCTACTGGTATTTGTGGTTCCATTAAATATCAAAGCCCAAGTAGGTGCTGCTGTGCAATACCGAAAGTCTCTTACCCCAGTGGGTGAATCCTGATTTGGAATAACTGCCCCTGCGCCCTTGTCTTCACGCAATAATGGCCTCCTCATTCCCTCAAGCCCCCGTGATTACGAGCGCTGTGGAGCAGCCATGCTCCGGCAGTGGGGCGCCTTTGCGGCCGGACTAGCCGCTAAACATCGGTTCATCAAGGTTGCCCTCAAATAAAGACGCCGCACATGAGGAGTTAAAACCCTTTTATTGCGGACAGCAGCAGAGGCAGCATACCACCACAATTCTCATCTTCCAATGCCGAAATGCCAGACGCGTTTCGGACATCCGTGTGTCCTTGATCACAGGCTCAGCAGTAAAGGAAACAACAGCCATGATATGGTCCATCAGTTAAATACTGGAAGTCCCGCCCCAATGGGCGTCACCAAAATTGCCTACTGGTACTTGTGGTTCCATTAAATATCAAAGCCCAAGTGGGTGCTGCTGTGCAATACCAAAAGTCTCTTACCCCAGTGGGTGAATCCTGATTTTGAATAACTGCCCCTGCGCCCTTGTCTTCACGCAATAATGGCCTCCTCATTCCTTCAAACTCCCCTGATTATGAGCGCTGTGGAGCCGCCATGCTCCGGCAGCGGGGCGCCTTTGCGGCCGGACTAGCCGCTTAACATCGGTTCATCAAGGTTGCCCTCAAATAAAGATGCCGCACATGAGGAGTTAACACCCTTTTATTGCGGACAGCAGCAGAGGCAGCATAACACCACGATTCTCATCTTCCAATGCCAAAATGCGAGACACGTTTCGGACATCCGTGTGTCCTTGATCACAGGCTCAGCAGTAAAGGAAACAACAGCCATGATATGGTCCATCAGTTAAACACTGCAAGTCCCGCCCCAATGGGCCTCGGCAAAATTGCCTACTGGTACTTCTGGTTCCATTAAATATCAAAGCCCAAGTGGGTGCTGCTGTGCAATAGCAAAAGTCTCTTACCCCAGTGCGTGAATCCGGATTTGGAATAACTGCCCCTGCGCCCTTGTCTTCACGCAATAATGGCCTCCTCATTCCTTCAAACGCCTGTGATTACGAGCGCTGTGGAGCCGCCATGCTCCGGGAGCAGGGGGGGCGTTTGCGGCCACACTAGCCGCTTAACATCGGTTCATCAAGGTTGCCCTCAAATAAAGACGCAGCACATGAGGAGTTAACACCCTTTTATTGCGGGCAGCAGAGGCAGCATACACCACGATTCTCATCTGCCAATGCTGAAATGCCAGACGCTTTTCGGACATTTGTGTGTCCTTGATCACAGGCTCAGTAATAAAGGAAACAACAGCCATGATATGGTCCATCAGTTAAATACCGCAAATCCCGCCCCAATGGGCCTCGGCAAAATTGTCTACTGGTACTTGTGGTTCCATTAAATATCAAAGCCCAAGTGGGTGCTGCTGTGCAATACCAAAAGTCTCTTACCCCAGTGGGTGAATCCTGATTTGGAATAACTGCCCCTGCGCCCTTGTCTTCACGTAATAATGGCCTCCTCACTCCTTCAAACGCCTGTGATTACGAGCGCTGTGGAGCCGCCATGCTCCGGCAGTGGGGCGCCTTTGAGTCCGGACTAGCCGCTTAACATTGGTTCATCAAGGTTGCCCTCAAATAAAGACGCCGCACACGAGGAGTTAACACCCTTTTATTGCGGACAGCAGCAGAGGCAGCATTCCACCAGGATTCTCATCTTCCAATGCCAAAATGCCAGACGCGTTTCGGACATCCGTGTGTCCTTGATCACAGGCTCAGCAGTAAAGGAATCAACAGCCATGATATGGTCCATCAGTTAAATACTGCAAGTCCCGCCCCAATGGGCATCGGCAAAATTGCCTACTGGTACTTGTGGTTCCATTAAATATCAAAGCCCAAGTGGGTGCTGCTGTGCAATGCTGAAAGTATCTTACCGCAGTGGGTGAATCCTGATTTGGAATAACTGCCCATGCGCCCTTGTCTTCACGCAATAATGGCCTCCTCATTCCTTCAAACGCCCGTGATTACGAGCGCTGTGGAGCCGCCATGCTCCGGCAGCGGGTCGCCTTTGCGGCAGACTAGCCGCTTAACATCGGTTCATCAAGGTTGCCCTCAAATAAAGACGCCGCACATGAGGAGTTCAAACCCTTTTATTGCGGACAGCAGCAGAGGCAGCATACCACCACAATTCTCATCTTCCAATGCCGAAATGCTAGACGCTTTTCGGACATCCGTGTGTACTTGATCACAGGTTCAGCAGTAAAGGAAACAAGAGCCATGATATGGTCCATCAGTTAAATACTGCAAGTCCCGCCCCAATGGGCGTCGGCAAAATTGCCTACTGGTACTTGTGGTTTCATTAAATATCAAAGCCCAAGTGGGTGCTGCTGTGCAATACCAAAAGTCTCTTACCCCAGTAGGTGAATCCTGATTTGGAATAACTGCCCCTGCGCCCTTCTCTTCACGCAATAATGGCCTCCTCATTGCTTCAAGCGCCTGTGATTACGAGCGCTGTGGCGCAGCCATGCTCCGGCAGCGGGGCGCCTTTGCGGCCGGACTAGCCGCTTATGGTTCATCAAGCTTGCCCTCAAATAAAGACGCCGCACATGAGGAGTTAACACCCTTTTATTGCGGACAACAGCAGAGGCAGCATACCACCACAATTCTCATCTTCCAATGCCGAAATGCCAGACGAGTTTCGGACATCCGTGTGTCCTTGATCATAGGCTCAGCAGTAAAGTAAACAACAGCCATGATATGGTCCATCAGTTAAATACTGCAAGTCCCGCCCCAATGGGCGTCGGCAAAATTGCCTACTGGTACTTGTGGTTCCATTAAATATCAAAGCCCAAGTGGGTGCTGCTGTGCAATACCGAAAGTCTCTTACCCCAGTGGGTGAATCCTGTTTTGGAATAACTGCCCCTGCGCCCTTGTCTTCACGCAATAATGGCCTACTCATTCCTTCAAGCGCCCGTGATTAGGAGCGCTGTGGGGCAGCCATGCTCCGGCAGCGGGGCGCCTTTGCGGCCGGACTAGCCGCTAAACATCGGTTCATCAAGGTTGCCCTCAAATAAAGACGCCGCACATGAGGAGTTAACACCCTTTTATTGCGGACAGCAGCAGAGGCAGCTTACCACCACAATTCTCATCTTCCAATGCCGAAATGCCAAACGCGTTTCGGACATCCGTGTGTCCTTGATCACAGGCTCAGCAGTAAAGGAATCAACAGCCATGATATGG
Organism: Calotriton arnoldi; assembly: GCA_963921515.1. Taxonomy (NCBI): domain Eukaryota; kingdom Metazoa; phylum Chordata; class Amphibia; order Caudata; family Salamandridae; genus Calotriton; species Calotriton arnoldi. Next base: position 5,106,050 of record CAWUFW010000061.1, read on the forward strand.
TCCATCAGTTAAATACTGCAAGTCCCGCCCCAATGGGCCTTGGCAAAATTGCCTACTGGTACTTGTGGTTCCATTAAATATCAAAGCCCAAGTGGGTGCTGCTGTGCAATGCTGAAAGTATCTTACCGCAGTGGGTGAATCCTGATTTGGAATAACTGCCCATGCGCCCTTGTCTTCACGCAATAATGGCCTCCTCATTCCTTCAAACGCCTGTGATTATGAGCGCTGTGGAGCCACCATGCTCCGGCAGCGGGGCGCCTTTGCGGCCGGACTAGCCGCTTAACATCGGTTCATCAAGCTTGCCCTCAAATAAAGACGCCGCACATGAGGAGTTAACACCCTTTTATTGCGGACAACAGCAGAGGCAGCATACCACCACAATTCTCATCTTCCAATGCCGAAATGCCAGACGAGTTTCGGACATCCGTGTGTCCTTGATCATAGGCTCAGCAGTAAAGTAAACAACAGCCATGATATGGTCCATCAGTTAAATACTGCAAGTCCCGCCCCAATGGGCGTCGGCAAAATTGCCTACTGGTACTTGTGGTTCCATTAAATATCAAAGCCCAAGTGGGTGCTGCTGTGCAATACCGAAAGTCTCTTACCCCAGTGGGTGAATCCTGTTTTGGAATAACTGCCCCTGTGCCCTTGTCTTCACGCAATAATGGCCTACTCATTCCTTCAAGCGCCCGTGATTACGAGCGCTGTGGAGCAGCCATGCTCCGGCAGCGGGGCGCCTTTGCGGCCGGACTAGCCGCTAAACATCGGTTAATCAAGGTTGCCCTCAAATAAAGACGCCGCACATGAGGAGTTAAAACCCTTTTATTGCGGACAGCAGCAGAGGCAGCATACCACCACAATTCTCATCTTCCAATGTCGAAATGCCAGACGCGTTTCGGACATCCGTGTGTCCTTGATCACAGGCTCAGCAGTAAAGGAAACAACAGCCATGATATGGTCCATCAGTTAAACACTGCAAGTCCCGCCCCAATGGGCCTCGGCAAAATTGCCTATTGGTACTTGTGGTTCCATTAAATATCAAAGCCCAAGTGGGTGCTGCTGTGCAATACCGAAAGTCTCTTACCCCAGTGGGTGAATCCTTTTTTGGAATAACTGCCCCTGCGCCCTTGTCTTCACGCAATAATGGCCTACTCATTCCTTCAAGTGCCCGTGATTAGGAGCGCTGTGGGGCAGCCATGCTCCGGCAGCGGGGCGCCTTTGCGGCCGGACTAGCCGCTAAACATCGGTTCATCAAGGTTGCCCTCAAATAAAGACGCCGCACATGAGGAGTTAACACCCTTTTATTGCGGACAGCAGCAGAGGCAGCTTACCACCACAATTCTCATCTTCCAATGCCAAAATGCGAGACGCGTTTCGGACATCCGTGTGTCCTTGTTCACAGGCCCAGCAGTAAAGGAAACAACAGCCATGATATGGTCCATCAGTTAAATACTGCAAGTCCCGCCCCAATGGGCCTCGGCAAAATTGCCTACTGGTACTTGTGGTTCCATTAAATATCAAAGCCCAAGTGGGTGCTGCTGTGCAATGCTGAAAGTATCTTACCGCAGTGGGTGAATCCTGATTTGGAATAACTGCCCGTGCGCCCTTGTCTTCACGCAATAATGGCCTCCTCATTCCTTCAAACGCCCGTGATTACGAGCGCTGTGGAGCCGCCATGCTCCGGCAGCGGGTCGCCTTTGCGGCCAGACTAGCCACTTAACATCGGTTCATCAAGGTTGCCCTCAAATAAAGACGCCGCAAATGAGGAGTTAACACCCTTTTATTGCGTACAGCAGCAGAGGCAGCATACCACCACAATTCTCATCTTCCAATGCCGAAATGCCAGACGAGTTTCGGACATCCGTGTGTCCTTGATCACAGGCTCAGCAGTAAAGGAAACAACATCCATGATATGGTCCATCAGTTAAATACTGCAAGTCCCGCCCCAATGGGCGTCGGCAAAATTGCCTACTGGTACTTGTGGTTCCATTGAATATCAAAGCCCAAATGGGTGCTGCTGTGCAATACCAAAAGTCTCTTACCCCAGTGGGTGAATCCTGATTTGGAATAACTGCCCTGCGCCCTTGTCTTCACGCAATAATGGCCTCCTCATTCCTTCAAACGACCGTGATTACGAGCGCTGGGGAGTAGCCACGCTCCGGCAGCGGGGCGCCTTTGCGGCCGGACTAGCCGCTAAACATCGGTTCATCAAGGTTGCCCTCAAATAAAGACGCCGCACATGAGGAGTTAACACCCTTTTATTGCGGACAGCAGGAGAGGCAGCATACCACCACAATTCTCATCTTCCAATGCCGAAATGCCAGACGCATTTCGGACATCTGTGTGTCCTTGATCACAGGCTCAGCAGTAAAGGAAACAACAGCCATGATATGGACCATCAGTTAAATACTGCAAGTCCCTCCCCAATAAGCGTCAGCAAAATTGCCTACGGGTACTTGTGGTTCCATTAAATATCAAAGCCCAAGTGGGTGCTGCTGTGCAATAGCAAAAGTCTCTTACCCCAGTGGGTGAATCCTGATTTTGAATAACTGCCCCTGCGCCCTTATCTTCACGCAATAATGGCCTCCTCATTCCTTCAAACGCCCGTGATTATGAGCGCTGTGGAGCTGACATGCTCCGGCAGCGGGGCGCCTTTGCGGCCGGACTAGCCGCTTAACATCGGTTCATCAAGGTTGCCCTCAAATAAAGACGCCGCACATGAGGAGTTAACACCCTTTTATTACGGACAGCAGCAGAGGCAGCATACCACCACGATTCTCATCTTCCAATGCCAAAATGCCAGAGGCGTTTCGGACATCCGTGTGTCCTTGATCACAGGCTCAGCAGTAAAGGAAACAACAGCCATGATATGGCCCATCAGTTAAATACTGCAAGTCCCGCCCCAATGGGCGTCGTCAAAATTGCCTACTGGTACTTGTGGTTTCATTAAATATCAAAGCCCAAGTGGGTGCTGCTGTGCAATACCAAAAGTCTCTTACCCCAGTGGGTGAATCCTGATTTGGAATAACTGCCCCTGCGCCCTTCTCTTCACGCAATAATGGCCTCCTCATTGCTTCAAGCGCCCGTGATTACGAGTGCTGTGGCGCAGCCATGCTCCGGCAGCGGGGCGCCTTTGCGGCCGGACTAGCCGCTTAACATCGGTTCATCAAGCTTGCCCTCAAATAAAGACGCCGCACATGAGGAGTTAACACCCTTTTATTGCGGACAACAGCAGAGGCAGCATACCACCACAATTCTCATCTTCCAATGCCGAAATGCCAGACGAGTTTTGGACATCCGTGTGTCCTTGATCATAGGCTCAGCAGTAAAGTAAACAACAGCCATGATATGGTCCATCAGTTAAATACTGCAAGTCCCGCCCCAATGGGCGTCGGCAAAATTGCCTACTGGTAGTTGTGGTTCCATTAAATATCAAGGCCCAAGTGGGTGCTGCTGTGCAATACCGAAAGTCTCTTACCCCAGTGGGTGAATCCTGATTTGGAATAACTGCCCCTGCGCCCTTGTCTTCACGCTATAATGGCCTACTCATTCCTTCAAGCGCCCGTGATTACGAGCGCTGTGGGGCAGCCATGCTCCGGCAGCGGGGCGCCTTTGCGGCCGGACTAGCCGCTAAACATCGGTTCATCAAGGTTGCCCTCAAATAAAGACGCCGCACATGAGGAGTTAACACCCTTTTATTGCGGACAGCAGCAGAGGCAGCTTACCACCACAATTCTCATCTTCCAATGCCGAAATGCCAAACGCGTTTCGGACATCCGTGTGTCCTTGATCACAGGCTCAGCAGTAAAGGAAACAACAGCCATGATATGGTCCATCAGTTAAATACTGCAAGTCCCGCCCCAATGGGCGTCGGCAAAATTGCCTACTGGTATTTGTGGTTCCATTAAATATCAAAGCCCAAGTAGGTGCTGCTGTGCAATACCGAAAGTCTCTTACCCCAGTGGGTGAAACCTGATTTGGAATAACTGCCCCTGCGCCCTTGTCTTCACGCAATAATGGCCTCCTCATTCCCTCAAGCCCCCGTGATTACGAGCGCTGTGGAGCAGCCATGCTCCGGCAGCGGGGCGCCTTTGCGGCCGGACTAGCCGCTAAACATCGGTTCATCAAGGTTGCCCTCAAATAAAGACGCCGCACATGAGGAGTTAAAACCCTTTTATTGCGGACAGCAGCAGAGGCAGCATACCACCACAATTCTCATCTTCCAATGCCGAAATGCCAGACGAGTTTCGGACATCCGTGTGTCCTTGATCACAGGCTCAGCAGTAAAGGAAACAACAGCCATGATATGGTCCATCAGTTAAATACTGGAAGTCCCGCCCCAATGGGCGTCACCAAAATTGCCTACTGGTACTTGTGGTTCCATTAAATATCAAAGCCTAAGTGGGTGCTGCTGTGCAATACCAAAAGTCTCTTACCCCAGTGGGTGAATCCTGATTTTGAATAACTGCCCCTGCGCCCTTGTCTTCACGCAATAATGGCCTCCTCATTCCTTCAAACGCCCGTGATTATGAGCGCTGTGGAGCCGCCATGCTCCGGCAGCGGGGCGCCTTTGCGGCCGGACTAGCCGCTTAACATCGGTTCATCAAGGTTGCCCTCAAATAAAGATGCCGCACATGAGGAGTTAACACCCTTTTATTGCGGACAGCAGCAGAGGCAGCATAACACCACGATTCTCATCTTCCAATGCCAAAATGCGAGACGCGTTTCGGACATCCGTGTGTCCTTGATCACAGGCTCAGCAGGAAAGGAAACAACAGCCATGATATGGTCCATCAGTTAAACACTGCAAGTCCCGCCCCAATGGGCCTCGGCAAAATTGCCTACTGGTACTTGTGGTTCCATTAAATATCAAAGCCCAAGTGGGTGCTGCTGTGCAATGCTGAAAGTCTCTTACCCCAGTGGGTGAATCCTGATTTGGAATAACTGCCCCTGCGCCCTTGTCTTCACGCAATAATGGCCTCCTCATTCCTTCAAACGCCCGTGATTACGAGCGCTGTGGAGCCGCCATGCTCCGGCAGCGGGTCGCCTTTGCGGCAGACTAGCCGCTTAACATCGGTTCATCAAGGTTGCCCTCAAATAAAGACGCCGCACATGAGGAGTTAAAACCCTTTTATTGCGGACAGCAGCAGAGGCAGCATACCACCACAATTCTCATTTTCCAACGCCGAAATGCCAGACTCTTTTCGGACATCCGTGTGTACTTGATCACAGGTTCAGCAGTAAAGGAAACAAAAGCCATGATATGGTCCATCAGTTAAATACTGCAAGTCCCGCCCCAATGGGCGTCGGCAAAATTGCCTACTGGTACTTGTGGTTTCATTAAATATCAAAGCCCAAGTGGGTGCTGCTGTGCAATACCAAAAGTCTCTTACCCCAGTGGGTGAATCCTGATTTGGAATAACTGCCCCTGCGCCCTTCTCTTCACGCAATAATGGCCTCCTCATTGCTTCAAGCGCCCGTGATTACGAGTGCTGTGGCGCAACCATGCTCCGGCAGCGGGGCGCCTTTGCGGCCGGACTAGCCGCTTAACATCGGTTCATCAAGCTTGCCCTCAAATAAAGACGCCGCACATGAGGAGTTAACACCCTTTTATTGCGGACAACAGCAGAGGCAGCATACCACCACAATTCTCATCTTCCAATGCCGAAATGCCAGACGAGTTTCGGACATCCGTGTGTCCTTGATCATAGGCTCAGCAGTAAAGTAAACAACAGCCATGATATGGTCCATCAGTTAAATACTGCAAGTCCCGCCCCAATGGGCGTCGGCAAAATTGCCTACTGGTACTTGTGGTTCCATTAAATATCAAAGCCCAAGTGGGTGCTGCTGTGCAATACCGAAAGTCTCTTACCCCAGTGGGTGAATCCTTTTTTGGAATAACTGCCCCTGCGCCCTTGTCTTCACGAAATAATGGCCTACTCATTCCTTCAAGCGCCCGTGATTACGAGCGCTGTGGGGCAGCCATGCTCCGGCAGCGGGGCGCCTTTGCGGCCGGACTAGCCGCTAAACATCGGTTCATCAAGGTTGCCCTCAAATAAAGACGCCGCACATGAGGAGTTAACACCCTTTTATTGCGGACAGCAGCAGAGGCAGCTTACCACCACAATTCTCATCTTCCAATGCCGAAATGCCAAACGCGTTTCGGACATCCGTGTGTCCTTGATCACAGGCTCAGCAGTAAAGGAAACAACAGCCATGATATGGTCCATCAGTTAAATACTGCAAGTCCCGCCCCAATGGGCGTCGGCAAAATTGCCTACTGGTATTTGTGGTTCCATTAAATATCAAAGCCCAAGTAGGTGCTGCTGTGCAATACCGAAAGTCTCTTACCCCAGTGGGTGAATCCTGATTTGGAATAACTGCCCCTGCGCCCTTGTCTTCACGCAATAATGGCCTCCTCATTCCCTCAAGCCCCCGTGATTACGAGCGCTGTGGAGCAGCCATGCTCCGGCAGTGGGGCGCCTTTGCGGCCGGACTAGCCGCTAAACATCGGTTCATCAAGGTTGCCCTCAAATAAAGACGCCGCACATGAGGAGTTAAAACCCTTTTATTGCGGACAGCAGCAGAGGCAGCATACCACCACAATTCTCATCTTCCAATGCCGAAATGCCAGACGCGTTTCGGACATCCGTGTGTCCTTGATCACAGGCTCAGCAGTAAAGGAAACAACAGCCATGATATGGTCCATCAGTTAAATACTGGAAGTCCCGCCCCAATGGGCGTCACCAAAATTGCCTACTGGTACTTGTGGTTCCATTAAATATCAAAGCCCAAGTGGGTGCTGCTGTGCAATACCAAAAGTCTCTTACCCCAGTGGGTGAATCCTGATTTTGAATAACTGCCCCTGCGCCCTTGTCTTCACGCAATAATGGCCTCCTCATTCCTTCAAACTCCCCTGATTATGAGCGCTGTGGAGCCGCCATGCTCCGGCAGCGGGCGCCTTTGCGGCCGGACTAGCCGCTTAACATCGGTTCATCAAGGTTGCCCTCAAATAAAGATGCCGCACATGAGGAGTTAACACCCTTTTATTGCGGACAGCAGCAGAGGCAGCATAACACCACGATTCTCATCTTCCAATGCCAAAATGCGAGACGCGTTTCGGACATCCGTGTGTCCTTGATCACAGGCTCAGCAGTAAAGGAAACAACAGCCATGATATGGTCCATCAGTTAAACACTGCAAGTCCCGCCCCAATGGGCCTCGGCAAAATTGCCTACTGGTACTTCTGGTTCCATTAAATATCAAAGCCCAAGTGGGTGCTGCTGTGCAATAGCAAAAGTCTCTTACCCCAGTGCGTGAATCCGGATTTGGAATAACTGCCCCTGCGCCCTTGTCTTCACGCAATAATGGCCTCCTCATTCCTTCAAACGCCTGTGATTACGAGCGCTGTGGAGCCGCCATGCTCCGGGAGCAGGGGCGCCTTTGCGGCCACACTAGCCGCTTAACATCGGTTCATCAAGGTTGCCCTCAAATAAAGACGCAGCACATGAGGAGTTAACACCCTTTTATTGCGGAGCAGCAGAGGCAGCATACCACCACGATTCTCATCTGCCAATGCTGAAATGCCAGACGCTTTTCGGACATTTGTGTGTCCTTGATCACAGGCTCAGTAATAAAGGAAACAACAGCCATGATATGGTCCATCAGTTAAATACCGCAAATCCCGCCCCAATGGGCCTCGGCAAAATTGTCTACTGGTACTTGTGGTTCCATTAAATATCAAAGCCCAAGTGGGTGCTGCTGTGCAATACCAAAAGTCTCTTACCCCAGTGGGTGAATCCTGATTTGGAATAACTGCCCCTGCGCCCTTGTCTTCACGTAATAATGGCCTCCTCACTCCTTCAAACGCCTGTGATTACGAGCGCTGTGGAGCCGCCATGCTCCGGCAGTGGGGCGCCTTTGAGTCCGGACTAGCCGCTTAACATTGGTTCATCAAGGTTGCCCTCAAATAAAGACGCCGCACACGAGGAGTTAACACCCTTTTATTGCGGACAGCAGCAGAGGCAGCATTCCACCAGGATTCTCATCTTCCAATGCCAAAATGCCAGACGCGTTTCGGACATCCGTGTGTCCTTGATCACAGGCTCAGCAGTAAAGGAATCAACAGCCATGATATGGTCCATCAGTTAAATACTGCAAGTCCCGCCCCAATGGGCATCGGCAAAATTGCCTACTGGTACTTGTGGTTCCATTAAATATCAAAGCCCAAGTGGGTGCTGCTGTGCAATGCTGAAAGTATCTTACCGCAGTGGGTGAATCCTGATTTGGAATAACTGCCCATGCGCCCTTGTCTTCACGCAATAATGGCCTCCTCATTCCTTCAAACGCCCGTGATTACGAGCGCTGTGGAGCCGCCATGCTCCGGCAGCGGGTCGCCTTTGCGGCAGACTAGCCGCTTAACATCGGTTCATCAAGGTTGCCCTCAAATAAAGACGCCGCACATGAGGAGTTCAAACCCTTTTATTGCGGACAGCAGCAGAGGCAGCATACCACCACAATTCTCATCTTCCAATGCCGAAATGCTAGACGCTTTTCGGACATCCGTGTGTACTTGATCACAGGTTCAGCAGTAAAGGAAACAAGAGCCATGATATGGTCCATCAGTTAAATACTGCAAGTCCCGCCCCAATGGGCGTCGGCAAAATTGCCTACTGGTACTTGTGGTTTCATTAAATATCAAAGCCCAAGTGGATGCTGCTGTGCAATACCAAAAGTCTCTTACCCCAGTGGGTGAATCCTGATTTGGAATAACTGCCCCTGCGCCCTTCTCTTCACGCAATAATGGCCTCCTCATTGCTTCAAGCGCCCGTGATTACGAGCGCTGTGGCGCAGCCATGCTCCGGCTGCGGGGCGCCTTTGCGGCCGGACTAGCCGCTTAACATCGGTTCATCAAGCTTGCCCTCAAATAAAGAGGCCGCACATGAGGAGTTAACACCCTTTTATTGCGGACAACAGCAGAGGCAGCATACCACCACAATTCTCATCTTCCAATGCCGAAATGCCAGACGAGTTTCGGACATCCGTGTGTCCTTGATCATAGGCTCAGCAGTAAAGTAAACAACAGCCATGATATGGTCCATCAGTTAAATACTGCAAGTCCCGCCCCAATGGGCGTCGGCAAAATTGCCTACTGGTACTTGTGGTTCCATTAAATATCAAAGCCCAAGTGGGTGCTGCTGTGCAATACCAAAAGTCTCTTACCCCAGTGGGTGAATCCTGATTTGGAATAACTGCCCCTGCGCCCTTGTCTTCACGCAATAATGGCCTACTCATTCCTTCAAGCGCCCGTGATTAGGAGCGCTGTGGGGCAGCCATGCTCCGGCAGCGGGGCGCCTTTGCGGCCGGACTAGCCGCTAAACATCGGTTCATCAAGGTTGCCCTCAAATAAAGACGCCGCACATGAGGAGTTAACACCCTTTTATTGCGGACAGCAGCAGAGGCAGCTTACCACCACAATTCTCATCTTCCAATGCCGAAATGCCAAACGCGTTTCGGACATCTGTGTGTCCTTGATCACAGGCTCAGCAGTAAAGGAATCAACAGCCATGATATGGTCCATCAGTTAAATACTGCAAGTCCCGCCCCAATGGGCCTCGGCAAAATTGCCTACTGGTACTTGTGGTTCCATTAAATATCAAAGCCCAAGTGGGTGCTGCTGTGCAATGCTGAAAGTCTCTTACCGCAGTGGGTGAATCCTGATTTGGAATAACTGCCCCTGCGCCCTTGTCTTCACGCAATAATGGCCTCCTCATTCCTTCAAACGCCCGTGATTACGAGCGCTGTGGAGCCGCCATGCTCCGGCAGCGGGGCGCCTTTGCGGCCGGACTAGCCGCTTAACATCGGTTCATCAAGGTTGCCCTCAAATAAAGACGCCGCACATGAGGAGTTAACACCCTTTTATTGCGGACAGCAGCAGAGGCAGCATACCACCACAATTCTCATCTTCCAATGCCGAAATGCCAGACGCGTTTCGGACATCCGTGTGTCCTTGATCACAGGCTCAGCAGTAAAGGAAACAACAGCCATGATATGGTCCATCAGTTAAATACTGCAAGTCCCGCCCCAATGGGCGTCGGCAAAATTGCCTACTGGTACTTGTGGTTCCATTAAATATCAAAGCCCAAGTGGGTGCTGCTGTGCAATACCAAAAGTCTCTTACCCCAGTGGGTGAATCCTGATTTGGAATAACTGCCCCTGCGCCCTTGTCTTCACGCAATAATGGCCTCCTCATTCCTTCAAACGCCCGTGATTACGAGCGCTGTGGAGCCGCCATGCTCCGGCAGCGGGGCGCCTTTGCGGCCGGACTAGCCGCTTAACATCGGTTCATCAAGGTTGCCCTCAAATAAAGACGCCGCACATGAGGAGTTAACACCCTTTTATTGCGGACAGCAGCAGAGGCAGCATACCACCACGATTCTCATCTTCCAATGCCGAAATGCCAGACGCGTTTCGGACATCCGTGTGTCCTTGATCACAGGCTCAGCAGTAAAGGAAACAACAGCCATGATATGGTCCATCAGTTAAATACTGCAAGTCCCGCCCCAATGGGCGTCGGCAAAATTGCCTACTGGTACTTGTGGTTCCATTAAATATCAAAGCCCAAGTGGGTGCTGCTGTGCAATACCAAAAGTCTCTTACCCCAGTGGGTGAATCCTGATTTGGAATAACTGCCCCTGCGCCCTTGTCTTCACGCAATAATGGCCTCCTCATTCCTTCAAACGCCCGTGATTACGAGCGCTGTGGAGCCGCCATGCTCCGGCAGCAGGGGCGCCTTTGCGGCCGGACTAGCCGCTTAACATCGGTTCATCAAGGTTGCCCTCAAATAAAGACGCCGCACATGAGGAGTTAACACCCTTTTATTGCGGACAGCAGCAGAGGCAGCATACCACCACGATTCTCATCTTCCAATGCCGAAATGCCAGACGCGTTTCGGACATCCGTGTGTCCTTGATCACAGGCTCAGCAGTAAAGGAAACAACAGCCATGATATGGTCCATCGGTTAAATACTGCAAGTTCCGCCCCAATGGGCGTCGGTAAAATTGCCTACTGGTACTTGTGGTTCCATTAAATATCAAAGGCCAAGTGGGTGCTGCTGTGCAATACCAAAAGTCTCTTACCCCAGTGGGTGAATACTGATTTGGAATAACTGCCCCTGCGCCCTTGTCTTCACGGAATAATGGCCTCCTCATTCCTTCAAACGCCCGTGATTACGAGCGCTGTGGAGCCGCCATGCTCCGGCAGCAGGGGGGGCCTTTGCGGCCGGACTAGCCAGTTAACATCGGTTCATCAAGGTTACTCTCAAATAAAGACGCCGCACATGAGCAGTTAACACCCTTTTATTGCGGACAGCAGGAGAGGCAGCATACCACCACAATTCTCATCTTCCAATGCCGAAATGCCAGACGCGTTTCGGACATCCGTGTGTCCTTGATCACAGGCTCAGCAGTAAAGGAAACAACAGCCATGATATGGTCCATCAGTTAAATACTGCAAGTCCCGCCCCAATGGGCGTCGGCAAAATTGCCTACTGGTACTTGTGGTTCCATTAAATATCAAAGCCCAAGTGGGTGCTGCTGTGCAATACCGAAAGTCTCTTACCCCAGTGGGTGAATCCTGATTTGGAATAACTGCCCCTGCGCCCTTGTCTTCACGCAATAATGGCCTCCTCATTCCTTCAAGCGCCCGTGATTACGAGCGCTGTGGAGCAGCCATGCTCCGGCAGCGGGGCGCCTTTGCGGCCGGACTAGCCGCTAAACATCGGTTCATCAAGGTTGCCCTCAAATAAAGACGCCGCACATGAGGAGTTAACACCCTTTTATTGCGGACAGCAGCAGAGGCAGCATACCACCACAATTCTCATCTTCCAATGCCGAAATGCCAGACGCGTTTCGGACATCCGTGTGTCCTTGATCACAGGCTCAGCAGTAAAGGAAACAACAGCCATGATATGGTCCATCAGTTAAATACTGCAAGTCCCGCCCCAATGGGCGTCGGCAAAATTGCCTACTGGTACTTGTGGTTCCATTAAATATCAAAGCCCAAGTGGGTGCTGCTGTGCAATACCAAAAGTCTCTTACCCCAGTGGGTGAATCCTGATTTGGAATAACTGCCCCTGCGCCCTTGTCTTCACGCAATAATGGCCTCCTCATTCCTTCAAGCGCCCGTGATTACGAGCGCTGTGGAGCAGCCATGCTCCGGCAGCGGGGCGCCTTTGCGGCCGGACTAGCCGCTAAACATCGGTTCATCAAGGTTGCCCTCAAATAAAGACGCCGCACATGAGGAGTTAACACCCTTTTATTGCGGACAGCAGCAGAGGCAGCATACCACCACAATTCTCATCTTCCAATGCCGAAATGCCAGACGCGTTTCGGACATCCGTGTGTCCTTGATCACAGGCTCAGCAGTAAAGGAAACAACAGCCATGATATGGTCCATCAGTTAAATACTGCAAGTCCCGCCCCAATGGGCGTCGGCAAAATTGCCTACTGGTACTTGTGGTTCCATTAAATATCAAAGCCCAAGTGGGTGCTGCTGTGCAATACCAAAAGTCTCTTACCCCAGTGGGTGAATCCTGATTTGGAATAACTGCCCCTGCGCCCTTGTCTTCACGCAATAATGGCCTCCTCATTCCTTCAAGCGCCCGTGATTACGAGCGCTGTGGAGCCAGCCATGCTCCGGCAGCGGGGCGCCTTTGCGGCCGGACTAGCCGCTTAACATCGGTTCATCAAGGTTGCCCTCAAATAAAGACGCCGCACATGAGGAGTTAACACCCTTTTATTGCGGACAGCAGCAGAGGCAGCATACCACCACAATTCTCATCTTCCAATGCCGAAATGCCAGACGCGTTTTGGACATCCGTGTGTCCTTGATCACAGGCTCAGCAGTAAAGGAAACAACAGCCATGATATGGTCCATCAGTTAAATACTGCAAGTCCCGCCCCAATGGGCGTCGGCAAAATTGCCTACTGGTACTTGTGGTTCCATTAAATATCAAAGCCCAAGTGGGTGCTGCTGTGCAATACCAAAAGTCTCTTACCCCAGTGGGTGAATCCTGATTTGGAATAACTGCCCCTGCGCCCTTGTCTTCACGCAATAATGGCCTCCTCATTCCTTCAAACGCCCGTGATTACGAGCGCTGTGGAGCCGCCATGCTCCGGCAGCGGGGCGCCTTTGCGGCCGGACTAGCCGCTTAACATCGGTTCATCAAGGTTGCCCTCAAATAAAGACGCCGCACATGAGGAGTTAACACCCTTTTATTGCGGACAGCAGCAGAGGCAGCATACCACCACAATTCTCATCTTCCAATGCCGAAATGCCAGACGCGTTTCGGACATCCGTGTGTCCTTGATCACAGGCTCAGCAGTAAAGGAAACAACAGCCATGATATGGTCCATCAGTTAAATACTGCAAGTCCCGCCCCAATGGGCGTCGGCAAAATTGCCTACTGGTACTTGTGGTTCCATTAAATATCAAAGCCCAAGTGGGTGCTGCTGTGCAATACCGAAAGTCTCTTACCCCAGTGGGTGAATCCTGATTTGGAATAACTGCCCCTGCGCCCTTGTCTTCACGCAATAATGGCCTCCTCATTCCTTCAAGCGCCCGTGATTACGAGCGCTGTGGAGCAGCCATGCTCCGGCAGCGGGGCGCCTTTGCGGCCGGACTAGCCGCTTAACATCGGTTCATCAAGGTTGCCCTCAAATAAAGACGCCGCACATGAGGAGTTAACACCCTTTTATTGCGGACAGCAGCAGAGGCAGCATACCACCACGATTCTCATCTTCCAATGCCGAAATGCCAGACGCGTTTCGGACATCCGTGTGTCCTTGATCACAGGCTCAGCAGTAAAGGAAACAACAGCCATGATATGGTCCATCAGTTAAATACTGCAAGTCCCGCCCCAATGGGCGTCGGCAAAATTGCCTACTGGTACTTGTGGTTCCATTAAATATCAAAGCCCAAGTGGGTGCTGCTGTGCAATACCAAAAGTCTCTTACCCCAGTGGGTGAATCCTGATTTGGAATAACTGCCCCTGCGCCCTTGTCTTCACGCAATAATGGCCTCCTCATTCCTTCAAACGCCCGTGATTACGAGCGCTGTGGAGCCGCCATGCTCCGGCAGCGGGGCGCCTTTGCGGCCGGACTAGCCGCTTAACATCGGTTCATCAAGGTTGCCCTCAAATAAAGACGCCGCACATGAGGAGTTAACACCCTTTTATTGCGGACAGCAGCAGAGGCAGCATACCACCACAATTCTCATCTTCCAATGCCGAAATGCCAGACGCGTTTCGGACATCCGTGTGTCCTTGATCACAGGCTCAGCAGTAAAGGAAACAACAGCCATGATATGGTCCATCAGTTAAATACTGCAAGTCCCGCCCCAATGGGCGTCGGCAAAATTGCCTACTGGTACTTGTGGTTCCATTAAATATCAAAGCCCAAGTGGGTGCTGCTGTGCAATACCAAAAGTCTCTTACCCCAGTGGGTGAATCCTGATTTGGAATAACTGCCCCTGCGCCCTTGTCTTCACGCAATAATGGCCTCCTCATTCCTTCAAACGCCCGTGATTACGAGCGCTGTGGAGCCGCCATGCTCCGGCAGCGGGGCGCCTTTGCGGCCGGACTAGCCGCTTAACATCGGTTCATCAAGGTTGCCCTCAAATAAAGACGCCGCACATGAGGAGTTAACACCCTTTTATTGCGGACAGCAGCAGAGGCAGCATACCACCACGATTCTCATCTTCCAATGCCAAAATGCCAGAGGCGTTTCGGACATCCGTGTGTCCTTGATCACAGGCTCAGCAGTAAAGGAAACAACAGCCATGATATGGTCCATCAGTTAAATACTGCAAGTCCCGCCCCAATGGGCGTCGGCAAAATTGCCTACTGGTACTTGTGGTTTCATTAAATATCAAAGCCCAAGTGGGTGCTGCTGTGCAATACCAAAAGTCTCTTACCCCAGTGGGTGAATCCTGATTTGGAATAACTGCCCCTGCGCCCTTGTCTTCACGCAATAATGGCCTCCTCATTCCTTCAAACGCCCGTGATTACGAGCGCTGTGGAGCCGCCATGCTCCGGCAGCGGGGCGCCTTTGCGGCCGGACTAGCCGCTTAACATCGGTTCATCAAGGTTGCCCTCAAATAAAGACGCCGCACATGAGGAGTTAACACCCTTTTATTGCGGACAGCAGCAGAGGCAGCATACCACCACGATTCTCATCTTCCAATGCCGAAATGCCAGACGCGTTTCGGACATCCGTGTGTCCTTGATCACAGGCTCAGCAGTAAAGGAAACAACAGCCATGATATGGTCCATCAGTTAAATACTGCAAGTCCCGCCCCAATGGGCGTCGGCAAAATTGCCTACTGGTACTTGTGGTTCCATTAAATATCAAAGCCCAAGTGGGTGCTGCTGTGCAATACCAAAAGTCTCTTACCCCAGTGGGTGAATCCTGATTTGGAATAACTGCCCCTGCGCCCTTGTCTTCACGCAATAATGGCCTCCTCATTCCTTCAAGCGCCCGTGATTACGAGCGCTGTGGAGCAGCCATGCTCCGGCAGCGGGGCGCCTTTGCGGCCGGACTAGCCGCTTAACATCGGTTCATCAAGGTTGCCCTCAAATAAAGACGCCGCACATGAGGAGTTAACACCCTTTTATTGCGGACAGCAGCAGAGGCAGCATACCACCACAATTCTCATCTTCCAATGCCGAAATGCCAGACGCGTTTCGGACATCCGTGTGTCCTTGATCACAGGCTCAGCAGTAAAGGAAACAACAGCCATGATATGGTCCATCAGTTAAATACTGCAAGTCCCGCCCCAATGGGCGTCGGCAAAATTGCCTACTGGTACTTGTGGTTCCATTAAATATCAAAGCCCAAGTGGGTGCTGCTGTGCAATACCGAAAGTCTCTTACCCCAGTGGGTGAATCCTGATTTGGAATAACTGCCCCTGCGCCCTTGTCTTCACGCAATAATGGCCTCCTCATTCCTTCAAGCGCCCGTGATTACGAGCGCTGTGGAGCAGCCATGCTCCGGCAGCGGGGCGCCTTTGCGGCCGGACTAGCCGCTAAACATCGGTTCATCAAGGTTGCCCTCAAATAAAGACGCCGCACATGAGGAGTTAACACCCTTTTATTGCGGACAGCAGCAGAGGCAGCATACCACCACAATTCTCATCTTCCAATGCCGAAATGCCAGACGCGTTTCGGACATCCGTGTGTCCTTGATCACAGGCTCAGCAGTAAAGGAAACAACAGCCATGATATGGTCCATCAGTTAAATACTGCAAGTCCCGCCCCAATGGGCGTCGGCAAAATTGCCTACTGGTACTTGTGGTTCCATTAAATATCAAAGCCCAAGTGGGTGCTGCTGTGCAATACCAAAAGTCTCTTACCCCAGTGGGTGAATCCTGATTTGGAATAACTGCCCCTGCGCCCTTGTCTTCACGCAATAATGGCCTCCTCATTCCTTCAAGCGCCCGTGATTACGAGCGCTGTGGAGCCGCCATGCTCCGGCAGCGGGGCGCCTTTGCGGCCGGACTAGCCGCTTAACATCGGTTCATCAAGGTTGCCCTCAAATAAAGACGCCGCACATGAGGAGTTAACACCCTTTTATTGCGGACAGCAGCAGAGGCAGCATACCACCACAATTCTCATCTTCCAATGCCGAAATGCCAGACGCGTTTCGGACATCCGTGTGTCCTTGATCACAGGCTCAGCAGTAAAGGAAACAACAGCCATGATATGGTCCATCAGTTAAATACTGCAAGTCCCGCCCCAATGGGCGTCGGCAAAATTGCCTACTGGTACTTGTGGTTCCATTAAATATCAAAGCCCAAGTGGGTGCTGCTGTGCAATACCAAAAGTCTCTTACCCCAGTGGGTGAATCCTGATTTGGAATAACTGCCCCTGCGCCCTTGTCTTCACGCAATAATGGCCTCCTCATTCCTTCAAACGCCCGTGATTACGAGCGCTGTGGAGCCGCCATGCTCCGGCAGCGGGGCGCCTTTGCGGCCGGACTAGCCGCTTAACATCGGTTCATCAAGGTTGCCCTCAAATAAAGACGCCGCACATGAGGAGTTAACACCCTTTTATTGCGGACAGCAGCAGAGGCAGCATACCACCACAATTCTCATCTTCCAATGCCGAAATGCCAGACGCGTTTCGGACATCCGTGTGTCCTTGATCACAGGCTCAGCAGTAAAGGAAACAACAGCCATGATATGGTCCATCAGTTAAATACTGCAAGTCCCGCCCCAATGGGCGTCGGCAAAATTGCCTACTGGTACTTGTGGTTCCATTAAATATCAAAGCCCAAGTGGGTGCTGCTGTGCAATACCAAAAGTCTCTTACCCCAGTGGGTGAATCCTGATTTGGAATAACTGCCCCTGCGCCCTTGTCTTCACGCAATAATGGCCTCCTCATTCCTTCAAACGCCCGTGATTACGAGCGCTGTGGAGCCGCCATGCTCCGGCAGCGGGGCGCCTTTGCGGCCGGACTAGCCGCTTAACATCGGTTCATCAAGGTTGCCCTCAAATAAAGACGCCGCACATGAGGAGTTAACACCCTTTTATTGCGGACAGCAGCAGAGGCAGCATACCACCACAATTCTCATCTTCCAATGCCGAAATGCCAGACGCGTTTCGGACATCCGTGTGTCCTTGATCACAGGCTCAGCAGTAAAGGAAACAACAGCCATGATATGGTCCATCAGTTAAATACTGCAAGTCCCGCCCCAATGGGCGTCGGCAAAATTGCCTACTGGTACTTGTGGTTCCATTAAATATCAAAGCCCAAGTGGGTGCTGCTGTGCAATACCAAAAGTCTCTTACCCCAGTGGGTGAATCCTGATTTGGAATAACTGCCCCTGCGCCCTTGTCTTCACGCAATAATGGCCTCCTCATTCCTTCAAACGCCCGTGATTACGAGCGCTGTGGAGCCGCCATGCTCCGGCAGCGGGGCGCCTTTGCGGCCGGACTAGCCGCTTAACATCGGTTCATCAAGGTTGCCCTCAAATAAAGACGCCGCACATGAGGAGTTAACACCCTTTTATTGCGGACAGCAGCAGAGGCAGCATACCACCACAATTCTCATCTTCCAATGCCGAAATGCCAGACGCGTTTCGGACATCCGTGTGTCCTTGATCACAGGCTCAGCAGTAAAGGAAACAACAGCCATGATATGGTCCATCAGTTAAATACTGCAAGTCCCGCCCCAATGGGCGTCGGCAAAATTGCCTACTGGTACTTGTGGTTCCATTAAATATCAAAGCCCAAGTGGGTGCTGCTGTGCAATACCAAAAGTCTCTTACCCCAGTGGGTGAATCCTGATTTGGAATAACTGCCCCTGCGCCCTTGTCTTCACGCAATAATGGCCTCCTCATTCCTTCAAACGCCCGTGATTACGAGCGCTGTGGAGCCGCCATGCTCCGGCAGCGGGGCGCCTTTGCGGCCGGACTAGCCGCTTAACATCGGTTCATCAAGGTTGCCCTCAAATAAAGACGCCGCACATGAGGAGTTAACACCCTTTTATTGCGGACAGCAGCAGAGGCAGCATACCACCACAATTCTCATCTTCCAATGCCGAAATGCCAGACGCGTTTCGGACATCCGTGTGTCCTTGATCACAGGCTCAGCAGTAAAGGAAACAACAGCCATGATATGGTCCATCAGTTAAATACTGCAAGTCCCGCCCCAATGGGCGTCGGCAAAATTGCCTACTGGTACTTGTGGTTCCATTAAATATCAAAGCCCAAGTGGGTGCTGCTGTGCAATACCAAAAGTCTCTTACCCCAGTGGGTGAATCCTGATTTGGAATAACTGCCCCTGCGCCCTTGTCTTCACGCAATAATGGCCTCCTCATTCCTTCAAACGCCCGTGATTACGAGCGCTGTGGAGCCGCCATGCTCCGGCAGCGGGGCGCCTTTGCGGCCGGACTAGCCGCTTAACATCGGTTCATCAAGGTTGCCCTCAAATAAAGACGCCGCACATGAGGAGTTAACACCCTTTTATTGCGGACAGCAGCAGAGGCAGCATACCACCACGATTCTCATCTTCCAATGCCGAAATGCCAGACGCGTTTCGGACATCCGTGTGTCCTTGATCACAGGCTCAGCAGTAAAGGAAACAACAGCCATGATATGGTCCATCAGTTAAATACTGCAAGTCCCGCCCCAATGGGCGTCGGCAAAATTGCCTACTGGTACTTGTGGTTCCATTAAATATCAAAGCCCAAGTGGGTGCTGCTGTGCAATACCAAAAGTCTCTTACCCCAGTGGGTGAATCCTGATTTGGAATAACTGCCCCTGCGCCCTTGTCTTCACGCAATAATGGCCTCCTCATTCCTTCAAACGCCCGTGATTACGAGCGCTGTGGAGCCGCCATGCTCCGGCAGCGGGGCGCCTTTGCGGCCGGACTAGCCGCTTAACATCGGTTCATCAAGGTTGCCCTCAAATAAAGACGCCGCACATGAGGAGTTAACACCCTTTTATTGCGGACAGCAGCAGAGGCAGCATACCACCACGATTCTCATCTTCCAATGCCGAAATGCCAGACGCGTTTCGGACATCCGTGTGTCCTTGATCACAGGCTCAGCAGTAAAGGAAACAACAGCCATGATATGGTCCATCAGTTAAATACTGCAAGTCCCGCCCCAATGGGCGTCGGCAAAATTGCCTACTGGTACTTGTGGTTCCATTAAATATCAAAGCCCAAGTGGGTGCTGCTGTGCAATACCAAAAGTCTCTTACCCCAGTGGGTGAATCCTGATTTGGAATAACTGCCCCTGCGCCCTTGTCTTCACGCAATAATGGCCTCCTCATTCCTTCAAACGCCCGTGATTACGAGCGCTGTGGAGCCGCCATGCTCCGGCAGCGGGGCGCCTTTGCGGCCGGACTAGCCGCTTAACATCGGTTCATCAAGGTTGCCCTCAAATAAAGACGCCGCACATGAGGAGTTAACACCCTTTTATTGCGGACAGCAGCAGAGGCAGCATACCACCACGATTCTCATCTTCCAATGCCGAAATGCCAGACGCGTTTCGGACATCCGTGTGTCCTTGATCACAGGCTCAGCAGTAAAGGAAACAACAGCCATGATATGGTCCATCAGTTAAATACTGCAAGTCCCGCCCCAATGGGCGTCGGCAAAATTGCCTACTGGTACTTGTGGTTCCATTAAATATCAAAGCCCAAGTGGGTGCTGCTGTGCAATACCAAAAGTCTCTTACCCCAGTGGGTGAATCCTGATTTGGAATAACTGCCCCTGCGCCCTTGTCTTCACGCAATAATGGCCTCCTCATTCCTTCAAACGCCCGTGATTACGAGCGCTGTGGAGCCGCCATGCTCCGGCAGCGGGGCGCCTTTGCGGCCGGACTAGCCGCTTAACATCGGTTCATCAAGGTTGCCCTCAAATAAAGACGCCGCACATGAGGAGTTAACACCCTTTTATTGCGGACAGCAGCAGAGGCAGCATACCACCACAATTCTCATCTTCCAATGCCGAAATGCCAGACGCGTTTCGGACATCCGTGTGTCCTTGATCACAGGCTCAGCAGTAAAGGAAACAACAGCCATGATATGGTCCATCAGTTAAATACTGCAAGTCCCGCCCCAATGGGCGTCGGCAAAATTGCCTACTGGTACTTGTGGTTCCATTAAATATCAAAGCCCAAGTGGGTGCTGCTGTGCAATACCAAAAGTCTCTTACCCCAGTGGGTGAATCCTGATTTGGAATAACTGCCCCTGCGCCCTTGTCTTCACGCAATAATGGCCTCCTCATTCCTTCAAACGCCCGTGATTACGAGCGCTGTGGAGCCGCCATGCTCCGGCAGCGGGGCGCCTTTGCGGCCGGACTAGCCGCTTAACATCGGTTCATCAAGGTTGCCCTCAAATAAAGACGCCGCACATGAGGAGTTAACACCCTTTTATTGCGGACAGCAGCAGAGGCAGCATACCACCACAATTCTCATCTTCCAATGCCGAAATGCCAGACGCGTTTCGGACATCCGTGTGTCCTTGATCACAGGCTCAGCAGTAAAGGAAACAACAGCCATGATATGGTCCATCAGTTAAATACTGCAAGTCCCGCCCCAATGGGCGTCGGCAAAATTGCCTACTGGTACTTGTGGTTCCATTAAATATCAAAGCCCAAGTGGGTGCTGCTGTGCAATACCAAAAGTCTCTTACCCCAGTGGGTGAATCCTGATTTGGAATAACTGCCCCTGCGCCCTTGTCTTCACGCAATAATGGCCTCCTCATTCCTTCAAACGCCCGTGATTACGAGCGCTGTGGAGCCGCCATGCTCCGGCAGCGGGGCGCCTTTGCGGCCGGACTAGCCGCTTAACATCGGTTCATCAAGGTTGCCCTCAAATAAAGACGCCGCACATGAGGAGTTAACACCCTTTTATTGCGGACAGCAGCAGAGGCAGCATACCACCACGATTCTCATCTTCCAATGCCGAAATGCCAGACGCGTTTCGGACATCCGTGTGTCCTTGATCACAGGCTCAGCAGTAAAGGAAACAACAGCCATGATATGGTCCATCAGTTAAATACTGCAAGTCCCGCCCCAATGGGCGTCGGCAAAATTGCCTACTGGTACTTGTGGTTCCATTAAATATCAAAGCCCAAGTGGGTGCTGCTGTGCAATACCAAAAGTCTCTTACCCCAGTGGGTGAATCCTGATTTGGAATAACTGCCCCTGCGCCCTTGTCTTCACGCAATAATGGCCTCCTCATTCCTTCAAACGCCCGTGATTACGAGCGCTGTGGAGCCGCCATGCTCCGGCAGCGGGGCGCCTTTGCGGCCGGACTAGCCGCTTAACATCGGTTCATCAAGGTTGCCCTCAAATAAAGACGCCGCACATGAGGAGTTAACACCCTTTTATTGCGGACAGCAGCAGAGGCAGCATACCACCACAATTCTCATCTTCCAATGCCGAAATGCCAGACGCGTTTCGGACATCCGTGTGTCCTTGATCACAGGCTCAGCAGTAAAGGAAACAACAGCCATGATATGGTCCATCAGTTAAATACTGCAAGTCCCGCCCCAATGGGCGTCGGCAAAATTGCCTACTGGTACTTGTGGTTCCATTAAATATCAAAGCCCAAGTGGGTGCTGCTGTGCAATACCAAAAGTCTCTTACCCCAGTGGGTGAATCCTGATTTGGAATAACTGCCCCTGCGCCCTTGTCTTCACGCAATAATGGCCTCCTCATTCCTTCAAACGCCCGTGATTACGAGCGCTGTGGAGCCGCCATGCTCCGGCAGCGGGGCGCCTTTGCGGCCGGACTAGCCGCTTAACATCGGTTCATCAAGGTTGCCCTCAAATAAAGACGCCGCACATGAGGAGTTAACACCCTTTTATTGCGGACAGCAGCAGAGGCAGCATACCACCACGATTCTC
This sequence comes from Calotriton arnoldi, assembly GCA_963921515.1. NCBI lineage: Eukaryota > Metazoa > Chordata > Amphibia > Caudata > Salamandridae > Calotriton > Calotriton arnoldi. Next base: position 5,128,469 of record CAWUFW010000061.1, read on the forward strand.
ATCTTCCAATGCCGAAATGCCAGACGCGTTTCGGACATCCGTGTGTCCTTGATCACAGGCTCAGCAGTAAAGGAAACAACAGCCATGATATGGTCCATCAGTTAAATACTGCAAGTCCCGCCCCAATGGGCGTCGGCAAAATTGCCTACTGGTACTTGTGGTTCCATTAAATATCAAAGCCCAAGTGGGTGCTGCTGTGCAATACCAAAAGTCTCTTACCCCAGTGGGTGAATCCTGATTTGGAATAACTGCCCCTGCGCCCTTGTCTTCACGCAATAATGGCCTCCTCATTCCTTCAAACGCCCGTGATTACGAGCGCTGTGGAGCCGCCATGCTCCGGCAGCGGGGCGCCTTTGCGGCCGGACTAGCCGCTTAACATCGGTTCATCAAGGTTGCCCTCAAATAAAGACGCCGCACATGAGGAGTTAACACCCTTTTATTGCGGACAGCAGCAGAGGCAGCATACCACCACGATTCTCATCTTCCAATGCCGAAATGCCAGACGCGTTTCGGACATCCGTGTGTCCTTGATCACAGGCTCAGCAGTAAAGGAAACAACAGCCATGATATGGTCCATCAGTTAAATACTGCAAGTCCCGCCCCAATGGGCGTCGGCAAAATTGCCTACTGGTACTTGTGGTTCCATTAAATATCAAAGCCCAAGTGGGTGCTGCTGTGCAATACCAAAAGTCTCTTACCCCAGTGGGTGAATCCTGATTTGGAATAACTGCCCCTGCGCCCTTGTCTTCACGCAATAATGGCCTCCTCATTCCTTCAAACGCCCGTGATTACGAGCGCTGTGGAGCCGCCATGCTCCGGCAGCGGGGCGCCTTTGCGGCCGGACTAGCCGCTTAACATCGGTTCATCAAGGTTGCCCTCAAATAAAGACGCCGCACATGAGGAGTTAACACCCTTTTATTGCGGACAGCAGCAGAGGCAGCATACCACCACAATTCTCATCTTCCAATGCCGAAATGCCAGACGCGTTTCGGACATCCGTGTGTCCTTGATCACAGGCTCAGCAGTAAAGGAAACAACAGCCATGATATGGTCCATCAGTTAAATACTGCAAGTCCCGCCCCAATGGGCGTCGGCAAAATTGCCTACTGGTACTTGTGGTTCCATTAAATATCAAAGCCCAAGTGGGTGCTGCTGTGCAATACCAAAAGTCTCTTACCCCAGTGGGTGAATCCTGATTTGGAATAACTGCCCCTGCGCCCTTGTCTTCACGCAATAATGGCCTCCTCATTCCTTCAAACGCCCGTGATTACGAGCGCTGTGGAGCCGCCATGCTCCGGCAGCGGGGCGCCTTTGCGGCCGGACTAGCCGCTTAACATCGGTTCATCAAGGTTGCCCTCAAATAAAGACGCCGCACATGAGGAGTTAACACCCTTTTATTGCGGACAGCAGCAGAGGCAGCATACCACCACGATTCTCATCTTCCAATGCCGAAATGCCAGACGCGTTTCGGACATCCGTGTGTCCTTGATCACAGGCTCAGCAGTAAAGGAAACAACAGCCATGATATGGTCCATCAGTTAAATACTGCAAGTCCCGCCCCAATGGGCGTCGGCAAAATTGCCTACTGGTACTTGTGGTTCCATTAAATATCAAAGCCCAAGTGGGTGCTGCTGTGCAATACCGAAAGTCTCTTACCCCAGTGGGTGAATCCTGATTTGGAATAACTGCCCCTGCGCCCTTGTCTTCACGCAATAATGGCCTCCTCATTCCTTCAAACGCCCGTGATTACGAGCGCTGTGGAGCAGCCATGCTCCGGCAGCGGGGCGCCTTTGCGGCCGGACTAGCCGCTTAACATCGGTTCATCAAGGTTGCCCTCAAATAAAGACGCCGCACATGAGGAGTTAACACCCTTTTATTGCGGACAGCAGCAGAGGCAGCATACCACCACAATTCTCATCTTCCAATGCCGAAATGCCAGACGCGTTTCGGACATCCGTGTGTCCTTGATCACAGGCTCAGCAGTAAAGGAAACAACAGCCATGATATGGTCCATCAGTTAAATACTGCAAGTCCCGCCCCAATGGGCGTCGGCAAAATTGCCTACTGGTACTTGTGGTTCCATTAAATATCAAAGCCCAAGTGGGTGCTGCTGTGCAATACCGAAAGTCTCTTACCCCAGTGGGTGAATCCTGATTTGGAATAACTGCCCCTGCGCCCTTGTCTTCACGCAATAATGGCCTCCTCATTCCTTCAAGCGCCCGTGATTACGAGCGCTGTGGAGCAGCCATGCTCCGGCAGCGGGGCGCCTTTGCGGCCGGACTAGCCGCTAAACATCGGTTCATCAAGGTTGCCCTCAAATAAAGACGCCGCACATGAGGAGTTAACACCCTTTTATTGCGGACAGCAGCAGAGGCAGCATACCACCACAATTCTCATCTTCCAATGCCGAAATGCCAGACGCGTTTCGGACATCCGTGTGTCCTTGATCACAGGCTCAGCAGTAAAGGAAACAACAGCCATGATATGGTCCATCAGTTAAATACTGCAAGTCCCGCCCCAATGGGCGTCGGCAAAATTGCCTACTGGTACTTGTGGTTCCATTAAATATCAAAGCCCAAGTGGGTGCTGCTGTGCAATACCGAAAGTCTCTTACCCCAGTGGGTGAATCCTGATTTGGAATAACTGCCCCTGCGCCCTTGTCTTCACGCAATAATGGCCTCCTCATTCCTTCAAGCGCCCGTGATTACGAGCGCTGTGGAGCCGCCATGCTCCGGCAGCGGGGCGCCTTTGCGGCCGGACTAGCCGCTTAACATCGGTTCATCAAGGTTGCCCTCAAATAAAGACGCCGCACATGAGGAGTTAACACCCTTTTATTGCGGACAGCAGCAGAGGCAGCATACCACCACAATTCTCATCTTCCAATGCCGAAATGCCAGACGCGTTTCGGACATCCGTGTGTCCTTGATCACAGGCTCAGCAGTAAAGGAAACAACAGCCATGATATGGTCCATCAGTTAAATACTGCAAGTCCCGCCCCAATGGGCGTCGGCAAAATTGCCTACTGGTACTTGTGGTTCCATTAAATATCAAAGCCCAAGTGGGTGCTGCTGTGCAATACCGAAAGTCTCTTACCCCAGTGGGTGAATCCTGATTTGGAATAACTGCCCCTGCGCCCTTGTCTTCACGCAATAATGGCCTCCTCATTCCTTCAAGCGCCCGTGATTACGAGCGCTGTGGAGCAGCCATGCTCCGGCAGCGGGGCGCCTTTGCGGCCGGACTAGCCGCTTAACATCGGTTCATCAAGGTTGCCCTCAAATAAAGACGCCGCACATGAGGAGTTAACACCCTTTTATTGCGGACAGCAGCAGAGGCAGCATACCACCACAATTCTCATCTTCCAATGCCGAAATGCCAGACGCGTTTCGGACATCCGTGTGTCCTTGATCACAGGCTCAGCAGTAAAGGAAACAACAGCCATGATATGGTCCATCAGTTAAATACTGCAAGTCCCGCCCCAATGGGCGTCGGCAAAATTGCCTACTGGTACTTGTGGTTCCATTAAATATCAAAGCCCAAGTGGGTGCTGCTGTGCAATACCAAAAGTCTCTTACCCCAGTGGGTGAATCCTGATTTGGAATAACTGCCCCTGCGCCCTTGTCTTCACGCAATAATGGCCTCCTCATTCCTTCAAACGCCCGTGATTACGAGCGCTGTGGAGCCGCCATGCTCCGGCAGCGGGGCGCCTTTGCGGCCGGACTAGCCGCTTAACATCGGTTCATCAAGGTTGCCCTCAAATAAAGACGCCGCACATGAGGAGTTAACACCCTTTTATTGCGGACAGCAGCAGAGGCAGCATACCACCACAATTCTCATCTTCCAATGCCGAAATGCCAGACGCGTTTCGGACATCCGTGTGTCCTTGATCACAGGCTCAGCAGTAAAGGAAACAACAGCCATGATATGGTCCATCAGTTAAATACTGCAAGTCCCGCCCCAATGGGCGTCGGCAAAATTGCCTACTGGTACTTGTGGTTCCATTAAATATCAAAGCCCAAGTGGGTGCTGCTGTGCAATACCAAAAGTCTCTTACCCCAGTGGGTGAATCCTGATTTGGAATAACTGCCCCTGCGCCCTTGTCTTCACGCAATAATGGCCTCCTCATTCCTTCAAACGCCCGTGATTACGAGCGCTGTGGAGCCGCCATGCTCCGGCAGCGGGGCGCCTTTGCGGCCGGACTAGCCGCTTAACATCGGTTCATCAAGGTTGCCCTCAAATAAAGACGCCGCACATGAGGAGTTAACACCCTTTTATTGCGGACAGCAGCAGAGGCAGCATACCACCACGATTCTCATCTTCCAATGCCGAAATGCCAGACGCGTTTCGGACATCCGTGTGTCCTTGATCACAGGCTCAGCAGTAAAGGAAACAACAGCCATGATATGGTCCATCAGTTAAATACTGCAAGTCCCGCCCCAATGGGCGTCGGCAAAATTGCCTACTGGTACTTGTGGTTCCATTAAATATCAAAGCCCAAGTGGGTGCTGCTGTGCAATACCAAAAGTCTCTTACCCCAGTGGGTGAATCCTGATTTGGAATAACTGCCCCTGCGCCCTTGTCTTCACGCAATAATGGCCTCCTCATTCCTTCAAACGCCCGTGATTACGAGCGCTGTGGAGCCGCCATGCTCCGGCAGCGGGGCGCCTTTGCGGCCGGACTAGCCGCTTAACATCGGTTCATCAAGGTTGCCCTCAAATAAAGACGCCGCACATGAGGAGTTAACACCCTTTTATTGCGGACAGCAGCAGAGGCAGCATACCACCACGATTCTCATCTTCCAATGCCGAAATGCCAGACGCGTTTCGGACATCCGTGTGTCCTTGATCACAGGCTCAGCAGTAAAGGAAACAACAGCCATGATATGGTCCATCAGTTAAATACTGCAAGTCCCGCCCCAATGGGCGTCGGCAAAATTGCCTACTGGTACTTGTGGTTCCATTAAATATCAAAGCCCAAGTGGGTGCTGCTGTGCAATACCGAAAGTCTCTTACCCCAGTGGGTGAATCCTGATTTGGAATAACTGCCCCTGCGCCCTTGTCTTCACGCAATAATGGCCTCCTCATTCCTTCAAGCGCCCGTGATTACGAGCGCTGTGGAGCCGCCATGCTCCGGCAGCGGGGCGCCTTTGCGGCCGGACTAGCCGCTTAACATCGGTTCATCAAGGTTGCCCTCAAATAAAGACGCCGCACATGAGGAGTTAACACCCTTTTATTGCGGACAGCAGCAGAGGCAGCATACCACCACAATTCTCATCTTCCAATGCCGAAATGCCAGACGCGTTTCGGACATCCGTGTGTCCTTGATCACAGGCTCAGCAGTAAAGGAAACAACAGCCATGATATGGTCCATCAGTTAAATACTGCAAGTCCCGCCCCAATGGGCGTCGGCAAAATTGCCTACTGGTACTTGTGGTTCCATTAAATATCAAAGCCCAAGTGGGTGCTGCTGTGCAATACCAAAAGTCTATTACCCCAGTGGGTGAATCCTGATTTGGAATAACTGCCCCTGCGCCCTTGTCTTCATGCAATAATGGCCTCCTCATTCCTTCAAACGCCCGTGATTACGAGCGCTGTGGAGCAGCCATGCTCCGGCAGCGGGGCACCTTTGCGGCCGGACTAGCCGCTAAACATCGGTTCATCAAGGTTGCCCTCAAATAAAGGCGCCGCACATGAGGAGTTAACACCCTTTTATTGCGGACAGCAGCAGAGGCAGCATACCACCACAATTCTCATCTTCCAATGCCGAAATGCCAGACGCGTTTCGGACATCCGTGTGTCCTTGATCACAGGCTCAGCAGTAAAGGAAACAACAGCCATGATATGGTCCATCAGTTAAATACTGCAAGTCCCGCCCCAATGGGCGTCGGCAAAATTGCCTACTGGTACTTGTGGTTCCATTAAATATCAAAGCCCAAGTGGGTGCTGCTGTGCAATACCGAAAGTCTCTTACCCCAGTGGGTGAATCCTGATTTGGAATAACTGCCCCTGCGCCCTTGTCTTCACGCAATAATGGCCTCCTCATTCCTTCAAGCGCCCGTGATTACGAGCGCTGTGGAGCAGCCATGCTCCGGCAGCGGGGCGCCTTTGCGGCCGGACTAGCCGCTTAACATCGGTTCATCAAGGTTGCCCTCAAATAAAGACGCCGCACATGAGGAGTTAACACCCTTTTATTGCGGACAGCAGCAGAGGCAGCATACCACCACAATTCTCATCTTCCAATGCCGAAATGCCAGACGCGTTTCGGACATCCGTGTGTCCTTGATCACAGGCTCAGCAGTAAAGGAAACAACAGCCATGATATGGTCCATCAGTTAAATACTGCAAGTCCCGCCCCAATGGGCGTCGGCAAAATTGCCTACTGGTACTTGTGGTTCCATTAAATATCAAAGCCCAAGTGGGTGCTGCTGTGCAATACCGAAAGTCTCTTACCCCAGTGGGTGAATCCTGATTTGGAATAACTGCCCCTGCGCCCTTGTCTTCACGCAATAATGGCCTCCTCATTCCTTCAAACGCCCGTGATTACGAGCGCTGTGGAGCCGCCATGCTCCGGCAGCGGGGCGCCTTTGCGGCCGGACTAGCCGCTTAACATCGGTTCATCAAGGTTGCCCTCAAATAAAGACGCCGCACATGAGGAGTTAACACCCTTTTATTGCGGACAGCAGCAGAGGCAGCATACCACCACAATTCTCATCTTCCAATGCCGAAATGCCAGACGCGTTTCGGACATCCGTGTGTCCTTGATCACAGGCTCAGCAGTAAAGGAAACAACAGCCATGATATGGTCCATCAGTTAAATACTGCAAGTCCCGCCCCAATGGGCGTCGGCAAAATTGCCTACTGGTACTTGTGGTTCCATTAAATATCAAAGCCCAAGTGGGTGCTGCTGTGCAATACCAAAAGTCTCTTACCCCAGTGGGTGAATCCTGATTTGGAATAACTGCCCCTGCGCCCTTGTCTTCACGCAATAATGGCCTCCTCATTCCTTCAAACGCCCGTGATTACGAGCGCTGTGGAGCCGCCATGCTCCGGCAGCGGGGCGCCTTTGCGGCCGGACTAGCCGCTTAACATCGGTTCATCAAGGTTGCCCTCAAATAAAGACGCCGCACATGAGGAGTTAACACCCTTTTATTGCGGACAGCAGCAGAGGCAGCATACCACCACGATTCTCATCTTCCAATGCCGAAATGCCAGACGCGTTTCGGACATCCGTGTGTCCTTGATCACAGGCTCAGCAGTAAAGGAAACAACAGCCATGATATGGTCCATCAGTTAAATACTGCAAGTCCCGCCCCAATGGGCGTCGGCAAAATTGCCTACTGGTACTTGTGGTTCCATTAAATATCAAAGCCCAAGTGGGTGCTGCTGTGCAATACCGAAAGTCTCTTACCCCAGTGGGTGAATCCTGATTTGGAATAACTGCCCCTGCGCCCTTGTCTTCACGCAATAATGGCCTCCTCATTCCTTCAAACGCCCGTGATTACGAGCGCTGTGGAGCCGCCATGCTCCGGCAGCGGGGCGCCTTTGCGGCCGGACTAGCCGCTTAACATCGGTTCATCAAGGTTGCCCTCAAATAAAGACGCCGCACATGAGGAGTTAACACCCTTTTATTGCGGACAGCAGCAGAGGCAGCATACCACCACAATTCTCATCTTCCAATGCCGAAATGCCAGACGCGTTTCGGACATCCGTGTGTCCTTGATCACAGGCTCAGCAGTAAAGGAAACAACAGCCATGATATGGTCCATCAGTTAAATACTGCAAGTCCCGCCCCAATGGGCGTCGGCAAAATTGCCTACTGGTACTTGTGGTTCCATTAAATATCAAAGCCCAAGTGGGTGCTGCTGTGCAATACCGAAAGTCTCTTACCCCAGTGGGTGAATCCTGATTTGGAATAACTGCCCCTGCGCCCTTGTCTTCACGCAATAATGGCCTCCTCATTCCTTCAAACGCCCGTGATTACGAGCGCTGTGGAGCCGCCATGCTCCGGCAGCGGGGCGCCTTTGCGGCCGGACTAGCCGCTTAACATCGGTTCATCAAGGTTGCCCTCAAATAAAGACGCCGCACATGAGGAGTTAACACCCTTTTATTGCGGACAGCAGCAGAGGCAGCATACCACCACAATTCTCATCTTCCAATGCCGAAATGCCAGACGCGTTTCGGACATCCGTGTGTCCTTGATCACAGGCTCAGCAGTAAAGGAAACAACAGCCATGATATGGTCCATCAGTTAAATACTGCAAGTCCCGCCCCAATGGGCGTCGGCAAAATTGCCTACTGGTACTTGTGGTTCCATTAAATATCAAAGCCCAAGTGGGTGCTGCTGTGCAATACCAAAAGTCTCTTACCCCAGTGGGTGAATCCTGATTTGGAATAACTGCCCCTGCGCCCTTGTCTTCACGCAATAATGGCCTCCTCATTCCTTCAAACGCCCGTGATTACGAGCGCTGTGGAGCCGCCATGCTCCGGCAGCGGGGCGCCTTTGCGGCCGGACTAGCCGCTTAACATCGGTTCATCAAGGTTGCCCTCAAATAAAGACGCCGCACATGAGGAGTTAACACCCTTTTATTGCGGACAGCAGCAGAGGCAGCATACCACCACGATTCTCATCTTCCAATGCCGAAATGCCAGACGCGTTTCGGACATCCGTGTGTCCTTGATCACAGGCTCAGCAGTAAAGGAAACAACAGCCATGATATGGTCCATCAGTTAAATACTGCAAGTCCCGCCCAATGGGCGTCGGCAAAATTGCCTACTGGTACTTGTGGTTCCATTAAATATCAAAGCCCAAGTGGGTGCTGCTGTGCAATACCGAAAGTCTCTTACCCCAGTGGGTGAATCCTGATTTGGAATAACTGCCCCTGCGCCCTTGTCTTCACGCAATAATGGCCTCCTCATTCCTTCAAGCGCCCGTGATTACGAGCGCTGTGGAGCAGCCATGCTCCGGCAGCGGGGCGCCTTTGCGGCCGGACTAGCCGCTTAACATCGGTTCATCAAGGTTGCCCTCAAATAAAGACGCCGCACATGAGGAGTTAACACCCTTTTATTGCGGACAGCAGCAGAGGCAGCATACCACCACAATTCTCATCTTCCAATGCCGAAATGCCAGACGCGTTTCGGACATCCGTGTGTCCTTGATCACAGGCTCAGCAGTAAAGGAAACAACAGCCATGATATGGTCCATCAGTTAAATACTGCAAGTCCCGCCCCAATGGGCGTCGGCAAAATTGCCTACTGGTACTTGTGGTTCCATTAAATATCAAAGCCCAAGTGGGTGCTGCTGTGCAATACCGAAAGTCTCTTACCCCAGTGGGTGAATCCTGATTTGGAATAACTGCCCCTGCGCCCTTGTCTTCACGCAATAATGGCCTCCTCATTCCTTCAAGCGCCCGTGATTACGAGCGCTGTGGAGCCGCCATGCTCCGGCAGCGGGGCGCCTTTGCGGCCGGACTAGCCGCTTAACATCGGTTCATCAAGGTTGCCCTCAAATAAAGACGCCGCACATGAGGAGTTAACACCCTTTTATTGCGGACAGCAGCAGAGGCAGCATACCACCACAATTCTCATCTTCCAATGCCGAAATGCCAGACGCGTTTCGGACATCCGTGTGTCCTTGATCACAGGCTCAGCAGTAAAGGAAACAACAGCCATGATATGGTCCATCAGTTAAATACTGCAAGTCCCGCCCCAATGGGCGCCGGCAAAATTGCCTACTGGTACTTGTGGTTCCATTAAATATCAAAGCCCAAGTGGGTGCTGCTGTGCAATACCAAAAGTCTCTTACCCGCAGTGGGTGAATCCTGATTTGGAATAACTGCCCCTGCGCCCTTGTCTTCACGCAACAATGGCCTCCTCATTCCTTCAAGCGCCCGTGATTACGAGCGCTGTGGAGCCGCCATGCTCCGGCAGCGGGGCGCCTTTGCGGCCGGACTAGCCGCTTAACATCGGTTCATCAAGGTTGCCCTCAAATAAAGACGCCGCACATGAGGAGTTAACACCCTTTTATTGCGGACAGCAGCAGAGGCAGCATACCACCACAATTCTCATCTTCCAATGCCGAAATGCCAGACGCGTTTCGGACATCCGTGTGTCCTTGATCACAGGCTCAGCAGTAAAGGAAACAACAGCCATGATATGGTCCATCAGTTAAATACTGCAAGTCCCGCCCCAATGGGCGTCGGCAAAATTGCCTACTGGTATTTGTGGTTCCATTAAATATCAAAGCCCAAGTAGGTGCTGCTGTGCAACACCGAAAGTCTCTTACCCCCAGTGGGTGAATCCTGATTTGGAATAACTGCCCCTGCGCCCTTGTCTTCACGCAATAATGGCCTCCTCATTCCTTCAAGCCCCCGTGATTACGAGCGCTGTGGAGCAGCCATGCTCCGGCAGCGGGGCACCTGTGCGGCCGGACTCAGCCGCCAAACATCGGTTCATCAAGGTTGCCCTCAAATAAAGACGCCGCACACGAGGAGCTAACACCCTTTTATTGCGGACAGCAGCAGAGGCAGC